>JAJIZL010108632.1:0-16529 GCA_023969395.1 Amblyomma maculatum | reverse complement strand
ATATAACACGTAGCACGAAAAGTTGGGCACCAGCGGTTCCCATGTAGGCAATTGGGGCTGGGGCAACCATACTAATAAACAAATCGGTCTCTGATTGGGCAACAGTGGGAAGCCCCATTTGTGATTATGCTGTTTTTTTCTGGACGGGCCACAAATTGACGTTGCTCGCGCTAACGCAGCAGCATATTTCTGCATCTAGACCTCAAGTGTCCCTTTCTTTTATCCGACGGTAGATCCAACCTAAATGCGCACTTTATGCGGGAAAGCTCTCGAAGTACGAAAATGGTGTCACCCACAATAATTCGTTGTGGATTCTATATTGGCCACAGTTGGGCAAAACATCGGGCGTGCCCAAATCCTGCCCCATCGATTCCTTGTAGGATACTTTAGGACAGATGAAACAGGAAACAGAGCTCAATTGGAGCTGGCCATCATGAGGCCCAAACGAGGTCACCTTAGCTAAACCGCTTTAGATCCCACATTGGCTTAAATTGCTCGGAAGACGGGCATGCCCGCATGCTACCCAAAAGGTCTCTTCTAGGCACTTTGTAGGCACGTCCAACAACAAGTGGGCTTGTAGGCACTCGCAAGGAAACCCGAGACGAGGCGGAAGGCTTGGAGTCTCTGTGGCAGCTGATTTATTTTATTTTATGAGCCGGCCCCTTCTCAAGTAACCCGATGATTCCGGTCGGCTATGGTTGGCTACGTTCTGCTAGCAGCGCCGTGACCTAGCTGGGGCATATTTCGGGTTTACTACAGGGTCGAGGTGCGAAATGAAAACACCCAGTCCTATCGGGGCCGCCCAAACAAAACTGCTTTAGGTCCCACATCGGTGTTGGCGACTATGGAAGCTCGGGCGTACACATGTTCACCTTCCTTCTTCAGAATTGTGTAAATTTAGGGCCTGATTCAACCTAAATGCGGGCTCTTTTTGCAAAAAATAGCACCAGCGCGAATTGAGCAACCGAAGTAATGTCGCTGTGGGTCCTACTTTCGCTGTAGCGGGGCCGAATACACCGGAGTGTCTGCACATTGTGGACGCATTCTTTCCACCTTTAATTTCTTTAGTATGGCCCTAAAATACTATCATAGATAATTTTATACTAATTGTAATCGTTTTCAGTTGGTCAGAAGAATTTAATGGCTGTGGTCCTCGCGCTAAGTGGTCGCCCTGGACAGCCTGCAATTTTCTGAACGACATTGCTTTAAGAACACAGAATTTCCCTCCCTGACCATGGTGGAACATGACGTAATTGAAACAACATTGGAGATATAAAAATATTGCGAAATTTTATGTTGTAGCTGCTTAGAAAGAGCAGATATTTATAAATTATATACATAGTTATAGCCATAAATAATCAATGGGAGAGCTTGCACTAGGTCAGCCCTTCAATGAACTGCACGGACCTCTAAGGTATAATGTCAACAAGCCCGAGGTCGGCTTGCCCTTGTAGAACCAGCATCGGTTCTATGTAATTATAGGAGAGGCTGGCCAATATCAAATGCATAGCTTCATCCAGAGCGTCTACCCAAATATGTCCGATGCGTCTACCCCTTATGTAATACCCCGAAAGGGTCCTTTAAGGTTAATAAATGAAATAAATGAAATGTAGTTCCATTGGTGGAAGTTTGCTGGGTGTGCACATTCGGCAATACAAGGAAAATGTGGGGTAGTCAGAATTTCCGCCATCCTACCCACCGGGTCCCACACTTTATAGTACACTTTGTGCTATATAATGGGATAAAAATGAAATCGGTGCACTCTACGCTATGTTTTTGCTTGATTGGCGGCCGCGCGGAATTAAGCAATGGCTGTTATGCTACTCGGAGCTCTTTTTGCGTATATCTCAACGCATATTTGCAACCAGCTGGTTTGTCTTGCCGACCTCTTTTATTTTGCAGTCAAAGCATTACACCAGCGTGAGCCTAGACTACGGGCATGCTTCACAGCGGCGTTCGATGTTTTAGAAGTGTTTTTGTTCACCGGAATAAAACCATGTTTTTCTACAGACTATGGAAATTTTACTCGTCTGGGGATACCATGGCTCGCGAACCATATTCTAGAAGGCGGGCGTAAAGTGTCACAAAAGGGAAGGACTTTCCAGGTGATAACTAGAGCGCCGAATCCGTAACTGAAATGCCAGATTCAGCTTGTGGGCAAACGTTTAGCCAATTTGCGTCCACCACACCTCCTAAATACCGGATAACAACCCTGGACTAAAATGATTTGCCTAAAAGCGCGAGTTCCGCTTTCTGCCTATGCTGCTTGTCTCTGACTTAATTTGGCCAATGAGAACCGCAAAAAGAAAACATGGTACACGGAAACCCTACACTAGGAGATGGGAAAATCGAACCGGTTTAACGTGGATACATCTGAAACTCGTGCTAAGGCATGCTCTACGGGGAAATCTTATGTTGGTAAGCTTTCTGGTAACCCGGGGCAAGTTTTTGGTCTTGACAACGACAAACTTCATTGCCACCATCAAACTCTGCGCTGTGTACCGACCAGAAGACACGGTACCCGGGCCATGCCAACCATTCCTGCGAATACCTACTAGCTACCTTCCGCGCACAGCAGAAATCTGCGTGGACGCCTATGGCTTGACCTCCGCTGGAAGACCAACGATCAAGTTCAAGTTCTTAAAGTCGTCTCCATAGCATGTATTTCTTGTCTCCAATAAATGCAAACAAATTCACCCGGCTCCCTACGAGCTCAAGAAGCGGAAATGGGAGCAGAAGTAGGGGGAACAGGAGGAGGCTAACGGGAGAGCCAGCCGTCTGCAAGAACAAAGGGACCAACACCAGAGTCGCCCGAGAGTCAAATTAGGTGGCCACTTCAAAGCTAAGGAGGAGCTATTTCCGAGAATTCAGAAGGTGCGCTAACAGTGGAACTAGTACAGGGGAAGAAGCGCCTTGACGGGAAGTGTTCTTTGAGCCAAGGCGGTTACGAGAGGACCTGCTGCGCGAAGCGAGGTGGTCACAGAAGTCCAGCAGGGTAGACAATCCAATGGCAAGATTTCCCTGAGAGGGGTTTAACATGATAAGGGCAAAAGATTAAAAGATTAGAGAAAGAGAATATGGAGATTCAAGACAAGGTTCTCTACCATAACTAAGAAGATAAATTAGAGGATCATCATGATGAAAAAGGAGTATCGTGCAGGAACAGTAGCCTGCGCAGAAGTCCCAATAGTACTAAAAGCCCAACGCCCTTGCTTAAGGATGGGATGGGGGATATTAAGGCGACTACGGGGAATACCCTTCCCCGAAAAAAAAGAAAACTAGAGAGTAGAATGAAGATGAGGAGCAGTCTCTTAAGGATAACATCACCAGAATAGTTAGGGTCACGGGGTGTTCGTAGTAAGACTGGAAGGAGCCTTCGCTAAGATAGATTATAGACTTGATTGGTAACACGTACGGGAGCAATAGATGAAGAAATGGATAGTTGCTATGAAGAGCAGACTAGGCGAAATGACCATTCACATTTAAAATGGAAAGAAGACCCAATAATACGTGCGAGGCTGAAATATTGCAGTGGAACTGTCGCAGCTTCTGATGCAAGCGGGGGTCGATGCAACAGATTTTATCAGGACCAGAGGAGAACCCTCTCGCTATAGCGTTGCAGGAGGCAGTGGGGATTTAATATAATGGGGTACAATAAGGCTATCATAATGATAAAAGAGAGAACCTAAGAGTTACTACCTTTGTATTATGTAATGTAGCTACAGTATACCTGGCTGACAAATGTGTGTGTGTGGCAAACGTCTTAGCTGAAATTCTTACCGGCAAGAAAGGCGACTATAACACTTTCGTTCTAAACATATATAGTCCGCCTAGTCAACAAAAGTCTGCAATTAGGGCCATCATTGGAAAAGCCTTGAAGGTAGCGGAAAACAGCCGTATATAGTTGTGGCAGACTTTAACGCATGCCACCCTGACGGGGGTATGATAGAGAACAAATTAAAGGGCTGAAGTTATGGAAGAATTATCAGAATTTGGGATTAGCTGTCATTAATAATTCGGAGTTCCCAACGAGGGAGGATAATCGTGTGTGGAAAGACTCGTGTTCAGGTATTTTGGTCAGCAAGAACATAGGGAAATAATAATGGCGCTATACTGTGCAAAACCTTGGAAGTGATCTCTTTGTGCTCACAGTCCGGGTGGACTTGAAATATTACTTTAAGCCCAGGGAGGATACCCATTTGTATGCGACAGAGGGGCATATCATCAGGGAGTCTACAAGCCACGGAAATGATGAGTACAAAATTCTACAGTATGAGCTGTGGTGTGACAGCCTAAAGAAGGATGTCAAAGGCTCCACTAAGAAAATTGCGGGGAATAGAGCTCCGAATTTAGCAGACAGTCGGCTGCTGCATATGTGGGAGCACAAGCAGAGCATAGAGCGCCGTCTGAAGAGGCAAGGCAGACGGAATCGCACTCTGGAAAGGCTCCGACGACCTCCGGCGCTGCATGGTTATACACAAAAAACAATACACACACAAGAGAATAAACCAGGACGGTAACACAGATGATGCGCTCGCTACCAACGTCCTGGTTTAATTCTCTTGTTTGTGTATTGTTTTTGTGTATAACCATGCAGCGCCGGAGGTCGTCGGAGTCGTATAGCGAACCTGCCCGCTCGCAAGTACTACTGGAAAGGCGCTTGGTCAGACTTAACAAAGAAATCGATGACTATATCTTTAAACTGTGCGAACAGCAATTGTACATTAAATGTGGAAAAATGGAAAGGGGAAACATCTTCTTAAGACTCGGAACTTGTTAAGGCACTTGCATGACACAGAGAAATTCAAAGGGCAAGTTAGGCATGCGTGTGGAGAACTTATTGATCGGGCATTCACTGAAAAATTCGTAGAAATATATATAGAAGACACAACATCGATGCAGCTTCCAGTCTACGAGAGGGAGGGAAATTTGGGATTGGATTCCGGTTTCACGAAGGCGGAGGTGAAGGCTTAAATAGTAAAACCTAAAGTTAGGTCAGCACTAGGCGTGAACAGCATTACTAACAACATTCTAAGAAATGTCAATAATAGCCGTTTAAAAATATCACTAGATATATGAACTCCTGATGGATGGAGGGGAAAATACCGGATCAGTTAAAAATGGCGAAGATGATACTGATCCCTAAGCCAGGAAAAAAAGCCTGAAAAGGAACTCTTCGGTCAATCTCACTGACCTCGTGCATTGGAAAATTGATGGAGCGTATAGTGTAGACTGGGTTGTCTAGATTTAGGGAGAGCAAGGGGCTATGGCCGGACGAACTATGTTTTAGGCAGCATCATAGCACGCAGGATGTTATGCTGCTCCTGAAGCATGGCATTGGGAAATTTCAGACAAAGGATGCGAAGGTGATTTTAGGGCTGGATCTAAAGAAGGCCATCGATAATGTTAACCACTCAACGTTCCTAGAGGGACTGAATGAGGTAAGAGTAGGGGTAGGAATCTACAAGTACATCAGGGATTCTTTAGAAACGAGAGCCTAGATAGTAGTTCATAAGAACACTTCGGAGATGATCCTGATAGGAAGTGGCGGGACACAGCAGGGGGCGGTTCTGTCGCTACTACTATGTAATACGACCTCGGGAAAAGTGCCAGGGCAGCTAAAGGGGCTTTGCAACCCTTATCATAAGTTCAGCATGTATGCAGATGACGTAATTTGTGGATAGATAAGAGCAGTGATAGAGAGATTGAGCAAACTCTCTAAGCGGCAGCCATCTGTAATGTAGCATACGCGGCGAAAAGGGGGCTGGAATACTTTCTAGAGAAGAATATTTTTCTTATACAAGGACAACGCGCTTTGAAATAAACCGCCTTCAAAATTTCAAATTCTGGTAGGTGTGGTGTAGGTTCCGGAAGAGGAGACGATTAGGATCCTGGCTTTCATCTACAGGCGGAAGGCCAGAATACTGTTACCATCAAAAGCTGGAATGCTATGCAATACAGAATGTATTTATTTATTGATGCCTCAAAGGCCCATTTAAGGGGTATTACATGAGGGAGTGTTTGACGAGTACATGAATCATTCGATGAATGACCTGAAGGTTGATCCGTCGGAATGAAGTACGACGGTGTTTGGCAAGTCATTCCAGTCCTCTGGGGTGCGAACAAAAAAAGATGACAGATGCGCAGATGTCCGGGCAGGCGGAGGGTAAACGGTCTTTTCATGGTGCGTGCGGTTGGGTGTATGGTGGGCGGGGCTGATGAGAAACTTGAGCACGGGGTGGTGGTAAAACTTGTGAAAAAGGCAAAGTCTAGCAATTTTGCGTGTGTGTACTAAGTTAGTAAGGTGAGCATTTTGTTTTAGTTCAGTGACACTTAGATAATAGGAATAAGTCGAGTATATGAAACTTGCCGTGCTATTTTGTGTTGCTTCTAGTATGCTGGAAAGGTTATTTTGGTAAGGATCCCAGACAGCGCATGCATACTCTAACTTGAGACGAATAAATCTTAGATAAGCTAGTAACTTAACTGATTGGGGAGTTGCGCGCAGTGTTCGCCGAAAAAAGCCTAGCACGCAATTAGCTTCATTTGTTACCTGCGTTATATGATGGGACCAATTTAGATCGCGGGTTAAATAAATACCTAGGTATTTATACATGAATACAGCGACGATTTCGATGTTGGAGATAAAGTATTTTGATGATGGCAGGGAGCGACGACGATGGAAAGATAGCAATGATGTTTTCTTTGGCTCTATTTAAGAGAATATCGTCAGAAGGAGGCCTTAGAGAGAAAATTTTGAATAAATCGGTTCATACTTTTATTACGAGTAGAGTGAGCTAAGGGACGCCTTAACTGAACTTAAAGGTTGCAAAAAGGGGGGAAATTGTTGCGCTTATGAGAAAGTGTATCAAGAGGGCTCTGGGGCTGCCTATCACGGCTTACACGGAGGTATTGTTGGCTTTGGAAATGCGTAATGCTTTGGCGAAACTGATTGAGGTGGTAATTGTCTCGCAGCTAGGAAGGCTAAGCACCACAAGGTTGTGAAGGGTAATTTTGGAAAACGCGGGGCTTAATCCGGATAAATGAAGGGGCACGCAGGCCACCGTACGGTGAAAGGTACGAGAGTGTTTTCGAGTCCCCCTATTGTCGAGAAACCTGCACCCGGAATACAATAAAGAGAGAATGCAGAAAAGGATGGAGGCTCTGGAACGCTTATATTCAAAGAATCCGAGGAAGCAGGTCACATTTGTAGATGCAGCGGGTCGGAAAGGGAGAAGGCACATTAGTGATAGTGGGGGACGGGGGAAGAGGCCCGATCTTGGCACTATAGGTTAAGAGCGATGATATTGATGTGGCGGAGCAGGTTTCAATAGCTCTTGCTTGCGCCGACACCAAAGCTACGTTTGTGTTGAGTGACATTAAAACTGCAATTCAAAGTTTTGGTAGCGGGAAGATATCTCCCATGGCACTCAAAATTCTAAGACAAAAATAATTCGATGGGAGAATTAATCTGATTTGGACCTCGGCAACGAATCTGTTTGTGGCAACGAGGCTGCTCGCAACCTGGCTCGAGATCTCTACTGTCGAGCGGGTCGGAATGAGCAAGCTAAGGAAGGCGACAACAGAGAAGGGCGTCTGCTGTCGCATTATGATGTAACACAATAATATAAAAGGCAGCGTCTGAAACTACTCCCCCCAGACAAGACTCTAAATGGAAAGGAGATGTTGGCAACCTATTGCAAAATCCAGCGCCGCTGGGTCCCAGCGCCCTAGCGCCATACCTGATTATGGCCCAGTATGCCGTTGGAGACTGGGCGCACTGGGATGCAGTATACTGGCACGCTTCGCACTGGTGGCACTGGTCGCCTGGCGAAAAAAGGCCTCGGATAAAAAGTGAGAACTAAAAAGTAACGAAGCACCTCGAATACATTACAAAATGCTAGAAAAGTGAAAACAAATATAATTTCTGGGACACAAATAAATGATGGCTTCGATCTACTATGCCTAGATATGCGTAGCAAAAAGCAGTGACTACCTCGGGATCAGAAGTTGATTTCTCCAGTGTTCTGCGCCAGCAGCTAAACTCTCCTTGGCTTCCATGTCGAGCGCGTCCAAGTTCGCCGGCGTTCTATAATGTCGTTTACGGGAAAGGAAAGGCGCAGCATATTTCACTCGCGTAAAGCAAACAGCGTGGCCCGGCGGCGTTGAAGCGCACTCATTCCCGCTTGGTCCTCATAGCTGACGCAGGCTGGTTACGTCATATCCTTTAAGTCACCTTAGTTGATTGAGTTAACTATTTTAGGTTTTGGTACTTTCTAATTGCGAGCCAATCGCAGTATCTGTCACTCTCAGAATCCCGCTAACATCCTCTTAGTATACAAGCGGAATTACGAAGAGCGTTTCACCACCCTGAGCATGGCACAGCGTTAAAGCGCTCGGCTGGCGATCCAAGGAATTGAGGCTCGATTCCTGGTGGAGATCAACTTTTCTTTTTAACGAAGATGAGTCACACACTTCTTAAGCGTTGCTAGGTAACGCCGGTAGAGTTTGACGAGGGGGCCGCGCAGCTTGCCTTAGCTGCGACGTCACTCGGTCGCGGCATGCGGCATACCTATACGGCATACGCGAAGCTCGGCTCCGATCCTCGTAGTGAAGATATTCGTTTGAAAAAGAGCGGCAGTACTGGAACTCAAGGAACGGAACTCACTACCTGCTATTCCGTGGCGTTCTGCGCTGACCACTCGGACACGCCTAGAACTGGGATCCTTGGAAATATATTTGCATATTATGTCATGGCCGCATTTATAATGTTGGGACTTCATGTTTCGAGGTGTACAGGGCATTGCTGCCGCTCTTACAATTACATCTTCGTCACCATTGAAGCTTGCTGCCTGCTCTCAAGACTTGCAGCTAATGTTCAGGGTGCTTATGTGCACTATATTGTGCACTGGACTCATTTTAACATGAGGCGTTTCACAGCGCTGGAAAGTTTAAGAGCACCGGCTTGTCGGTCATACTCTGCTACTGTGTATGTAATTTTCGCTGGACACAGCTGTAACACAAACCTTCAAGGAAAAAAAAAAGCGGCCAAGCTTCAAAACCGGAAAGCGCAGCAGGGAGCATACTATTATGCTAGTAAATAATCGTATTTGTATCTAAACATTTCGAGAAGTGTTGCGATGACCGAGGGTATACGCAGAGCAAGAAGGAGCTCAAAAGCTTCAGAAACACGTAAAGTATTATGCATTACAAGCACTGTACCTTTTTTTTTCCTTTTCATGGGCCCATCGCTCGGTAAACTACTTTTGTTCCTTTGTTTATTTATTTTTTCTGCTTATTATACAGGGACATGATGCGGGTTACGCTCGCTGATGCGTAGGCCCTGTTTTGAGCATTCGATTGAGCCTACAGCGAATATTTTGGCATAATTCATAGTATTAGACTGCCCTCAAGAACAGCTGTAAAATGTTTATGCATGGTAGCCCACACTTTTTAAATTCAACTGCACATTAATCGCCAGTGTGTTATGAGATTATCAGAGCCGCACCGATCACGTTTTTTCTCGAAACGCTCGAAATGACGTAACGAACCGTGGAAACTCTCGAAAAAAGATGCCGCCTTTGTTTTCTATGCAGGTGCGCAAACTACTTTGAAGCAGAAACCGTCCACTTGAACCATACGTTTTCACAAGCGCCTTATTTCTCGCCTCCCATTTTTCGGACTTTAGCCTATTTCCAAAAGGATAACACAACCAGTGCCATCCCAGCGCACACACAGCGCTTCTCCCAGTGCATCGTAGGTGCCAGCTACCCGCCCAGCGTCAAAACGCTAATCCCAGCGTTTTTCTTCCATCGTACCAGCCCAACCAGTGTCTTCCCGTCACTAGTCCAGTGAATCTAGCAGACCTCCAGCGTACCCAGCAACCCCAGTGCGAAACCAGCACGAAAAACATATTTCGCACTGAAAGACACAGGTTCTTGCAATAGCGCATGAAGGCGTCTCCCAGCAGGCGAGTATTCAAATCTGGTCTTAAACAAATATTTACTCCCAGATTTTGGAGATCAGATCTGCAGGGTTCGCCCTGAACCAGAGAATACATGAGAGTTTCCATTCTTCAGACCGGGCAAACAATTTTACTAGTTAGAAGCCTTGGAGGCTTTGCTGTATAGCTCAACCGCGGAACGCCAGCTGCTAGCAGTCTGACTGCTGAAGAGGGCGCTGAGATCCGAGGAATTTCCGCCAGCATCTGAAGCGGATTCCCATCTGCCCTGCGGTGCCTCTCCTCTAGGGGGGATGGCCTGGTGTAAAAAAAAAAAAAAACGCTTTTCTGCCGGACAATAAAGTTCATCCACTCACTCAATCCATAGCACGTACTACTTGCAAGTGTGTAGCTGGTCGAGGAAATGTGGGGAACAATCTCAAATCGTCCCCTGAAAAGTCGGCTTTTTCCCGTTGTAGTAACTTATCATGAGATGGCACAAGCGCCGGCAGTAAACATTAACTATCGACACATAGTGAGGGCGTCGCGACTGCACGAGCGCCAACTCTGGCTTCGTCACGTGCCCGCGAGATTTGACGGGGCATCAGTATCGGCAACTTGGCGCTCGCGCACGCATCCACACGGGCTTGACTAGGCGAGGCTACAGGGAACATTCCCACCTGCCCGTCCCATACGGGCTCAGAAATATCCCTTGTTCATGCGTGGTTAAACATGTATTCGCCCGTAACATCGCTGGTGAATCGAACGACTTGTTCGTCCGCGTGTTTTACTGATAGGTGGCGTGATCGCTATTGCAGCAATAAAGGCTTCTTTGCTGTCAGCGCGGGTGGTTCCTTTATTCTAAAAAGCGCGGCTGCCCGTAGCCGGCGTGCACTCGATTGCGCTCGCGATCACGGGGTGTCGTTGGCGGTTCAGTCAGCCAGCCGCGTTATAGCGGGAAAAAAAGTATTCAATCTCGTATCATAGCTCTTCATATGTAGGGAATGACCTCCCATCCTTCCCTTTAATATCGGCATATAATGCACCTGAGGACTCATTTTTTTTCATTTGTGCGGCGCTACATAGCAGATTGCTGCTCTCGGAATGGAACACACAGTCTGAATTTTGAATGCACTGATATTTTAATCACCAACACCTCGTTTTTGCCATGTAATGGGTTCCAAGCGCTATCAAGTGAATTAACGTTCACTTTTTGTCTCGGGTCCCTCATTTCTTTTTGAAATGAAAATAAACTTCAAATTTCAAACCGCTGATTTTTGCGGATGTATCCAACCACTCCCGTTATGCTTGTTTCGACATAGCGCGTTTTCCGTGCGCAGTCATGCAATCTGACAGCCCTCATCTTTCCTGCAGGTGCCTTACTCCCCTCTCTCTCCGCCACAATGGTGAAGTGGTTAAAATATCCTACTACTGTGCCGGGGTATTGAATTCGATCCCGACCGCCAGCGGCTGGGTTTCGATGTGGCGAAACGGGGTGGCATCCGTGTGCTGTACGTCATTGCACGTTAATGAACCCCAGTTGGTCAAACATTCCCGAGACCTCCATTACGGCGTCTCTCAAAGACTTAGTCGCTTTGGGACGTTAAACCCTACAAACCAAAGCAAACCTTACTTCGCTCGGGGCCCTTTCCGCTATGCATATTTAATGAACCTCCAGAGTGCGACACCGCATATGGCAACTGGCTCATGATGTTATCGTGCGCAGATACTAAATGAGTAGCATACAGCTATCTGACTCGATATCGTCTGGTCGCGAGTTGGTAGTGGTTCTTCAAGAGAATGTCTAACAACCTGTACCATTCCCTGTGATCAGAAATTGTCTCTTCACAGCTTGCCTGATTGGGCAGTTTTGGTGCACTTGTTACACCATCTTTCGTCCACTGCCGGGGTGGCGCAGTGGTTACGGCGCTCGACTACTGTTCCCAAGAATTCGGGATCGCATCCCGGCCTCGGCGGCCGCTTTTCGATGGAGGCGAAAAAAGCAAGGCGCCCGTGTGCTGTGCGATGTCAGTGCACGTTAAAGAACCCCAGGCGGTCAAAATTTCCGGAGTCCTCCACTACGGCGTCTCTCATAGCCTGAGCCGCTTTGGGACGTTAAACCCCACAGACCAACCAACACCACCTTTCGTTGTCCCTAGGCAAAAATGCACATCTTTTGTGCTGACGCCTGCCAGAGTTGCAACTTCGTGCCCGCTCTCAGCCAAGATGCAGCGCAGCAGTTTTACTCCTGGTCAGTGTACTCTCTACCATTCAAAACGGCAAATTGTGAAGTGGCCCCTAAGGATACTCTTTGAAGCTACATTTCTTTCAGCGAATAATGGCTCACAAACTGGTGCTACCCTGCTCTTCTTCCGTGGTTTGTCTGGCAGGTTGCTACAACAGCATTGTCGTGGCTCATGAAACATGCCAGACTAGGTGTTTCCTTGTCTTCATCGGGTATGTTGCCCTCTACCTGCTTAAGGCTCCCGCTGTGCCTGAAAAAACTGTGCTAACTTCGCACACTACAAATCTTTTGACATCTCTCCCGCTCAGTTTATCAGGATTGTCTTCAGCTATTGCACCAATATGGCGCCTGTGGGTTCTTAATCCGCAGCGCGGTCGCATTCTGAGATCATGTTCTGAATAGCGTTTTCTGAATCGCACTCAGACAGGCTACACATTGATACCTGCCTTCTAGGTCCATGGTTGTTTTATAAGCCCGCTCAAGTGATCATTTCCCCAGCTCAAGTGGCTCATTCTCATCTGGCGAACCAGAGGATGTTCTCATCTCTTGTTTAGTATATTCTTTCTACTGCTTCAGCTTAGTTAACTTCATCACGGGCAGCTGGTGGCCGCAGTAGCCGCTACGGCCACCTTCAGTTCGCAGTCTAAGCTATGTGTCTTCTCCCAGCTAGGGATGTTTCCATTCTTCCGCTTAGCTAGCTCCCGATATAGATTCCTACACTGCATTACAAATTTCTCATTCCGTTTGCCCATCGCATGTAGAACTGTAGGAAAATTGTAAATATTGTTACGGGGATGTACTTAATGTCACGGCACTGCGATGGGCTGAACTCGACGCTAAGACTTCGGTAGCCGTGCAGAATCCACTCTCTCAGCGTCCTCTTGCTCAACGCTTCATCATGCCCGCGTTCCTCGAGCGTTGTCTTTGTCAGTGAGCACATCACTTTGGTCCCGCGTTTCCCGGTAACACTACCCCCCTCGGCAAAAGGCAACGTCCCGGTGCGTATTAGGCGTGCGGTGTGGAAGGGGAGTAATATGGCTTAAGGCGGGCGACATATACGATTTCGGAAGTGGGTGTAGCAGTCGGTGACTTTGGGTGGAGCGGTACAATCTCATAGGTAACGTCGGTCACTGGGCTAGTACACGGTAAGGACCCGTGTAGTGGGGCAGAAGTTTTTGACACAACCCCACACGACGGCACGGAAGCCAGACCAACATCAGCGATCCGGGAGGATAGTGCACATCGCGGTGGTGAGCGTCGTAGCGGCGTTTTTGAGCTTCTTGAGAGACGGTGAGATTGTGACGAGCAATCTGGCGAGCAGCGTCGGCTCGGGTGATGCTATCGCGGCCATAGGTTGTGCTTCTCTCGGCTTCATGCAATTGCACTTTCGGCTCGATCACACGCAGAGTGGCATGATAATGGGAATTACAAAATTCATTGTTTAGATGTGTCGGTTGCCACTCGTCTAACCTGTTGCTATGTTCTGGACATTAAGTGCTCTAAATCTTCTTGAGTGGGGCTTTTGCCTAAACCCCCTCGTTTTTTTTGTTATTGGAAAATATAACCAAAAAGCGGCAGTTACAATAATGGCAAAATTGAGAAAAATTAGCGCGAGCACGGCACGTGAAGTGAAGGGAAGACTTGTGATCGCTAAGAATAGCAGAGTGCGTTCTAAGGCAAGGCAAGCGCAGCAGAATTCGGCAGAAAGTTAGGTGGGTGATGTAATCAGCAAATTTGTTAGGAGAATTTTGACGCAGATTCCATAGGAGAGGGACAACTGGAGTGCTATAGGATGGTCTTTGCTTGCGGTGGGTTCAGTCGTGCTTATGACGATGTTTAGTCAGCTAACGCGTCATCAGCAGCGGATGGTTTCCCTCCAACACTAGGTGCTTAAATGTCTTGCAAACCACAGATACGACGTCCTTGCAGAGACCGCATTGGAGCTCTGAATCATAATCCGGCAAGCACTTATTTAGAAGTATGAGAGGGCGAGACGTGGAAGTGATCAGTAAGACGTGGGCCACTATAGCTCTCATAGTAACCTTTTCATATTCTTGCCGTACGGCTGCCTTACTACCGCATTACTCAGAAACGTTACAAGTGCATGTGAGAGGGCCAACAGGAAACGTTTTCTCGGTGGTCCCTTTTTTGCGAGGTCACGTGGTAGCTATGTTAAAGCTGTCGTATTGGTATTAGTCCTCAGAGCATGCAATCAGCCGCAAAAAACACTCCACACAGAGCTAGGTAGGCAATTGCTTTCAGTGAGCACGAACTGTGCGACTCGAACACTGTCATGCTGTTCTAATTCTTATGCGACAATGATAGCACAGTTTGGATTTCATTTCACTGTACTGTTCACTTCAGTCTAAGTGCCATATATTATAGAGAGTCCTGCAATACGGGAGGCTTCATAACCGAACGTATAGCTTTCCACTAGTTCATAGAATGCAACAACTCAAATCGAACTCCATTAACCAACAGCACATCTTATACTTCAAGTGAAATTTCATTTACAGTGTAACAGCTACCACTGGTGACTTCTAAAATGGAGCACCGCCAGCAAAAGTGAATGCGTTGCGAAAAGCCTGCAAAGATTTATCAAATTGTAAGCACTGATGGACTTCTTAACGCTATCACATCTCACACACCCGAGGTTAAGTTGGGCGTTTTGTAATTTTGGTTTCCCTCACAAATTCACTCATCGATGAAGACAAACCAGTTATTGATGCAGCGCACGATGTTATAGGCAATTATATTAGGAACATAATTACTAAAAAACCCAACCAAGTGCTGCAGTATGGCTATAGACCAAAGCTGTACTGCGACAAAGGAAAGTTCGTGCTCAAGAAAACTTCGTCCTGATCCACGGCTCTATCTGGCGACTCCTGCTCCAGTATTTCACACAACAGTTATTCATCAGTATGCTCTCGCCCTACAATCTGTTGGCCGTATTTGATAGTTTAGTTTCTAATGCGATTAATCAGGACGGCTCTTGTTCTTGTTTTGAACTAGAAACACCGAAATAGGACACATTTTCTGGCTTCGAAGTTTCTGCCAAAGATTTGCAGGCTTCCATTGTAGCTGCATGGCTGTGTTTAGGCAGACTCTAATCAGTGTTTACCTTGTTAATAAATATCTGTCCCACGATAGGGGATCGTGGAAGAAACAATGGGGTAGCGTAATTGTCTGTGGACGATATATTAAGTTGGAGTCGACCTTTCTGGAAACAAGAATATTTTCCTTGGGCTCTGGCAACAGCATGACAGCTGTCGAATTTAACATCTGTAGTTAACAGTGAAATTTTAAGAGAATATAAATGCCGCGTTTTAATCATCATCATCATCATCATCATCATCATCATCAGCAGCAGCAGCAGCAGCAGCAGCAGCAGCAGCAGCAGCAGCAGCAGGAGCTGCAGCAGCAGCCCGCCTATACACACTGCAGGGCGAAGGCCTCTCCCATATTCCTCCAATTAACCCGGTCCGGCGCTTGCCACTTTACCCCTGCGAACTTCTTAACTTCATCCGCCCACCTAACTTTCTGCTTTACCCTGCTATGCTTTCCTTCCCTTGGAATCCAGTTTGATACCTTAAGTGTCCATCGGTAATCCTCTCTTCGCACAACATGTCCTGCCCATGCCCATTCTTCTTGATTTCCACTAGAATGTCAATAACTCGATTTATTTTTCTGACCAACTCTGCATGCCTCCTCTCTCTTAACGTTACCCACACCATGTTTTGTTCCATAGCCCTCACAATTGTCCTCAACTAAGGTAGAACCCTCTTGATTAGCCTCCACATTTCAGCCCCATATGTAAGTATAGGTAACATGCAACTGTTGTATTTTCCTCTTGAGCGATGCCGGCAACCTACTAGTCATAATCTGCAAGTGCTTGCCAAATGCGCTCCATTGCAATCTTATTCTCCTTGTTATTACCCTTTCATGGTCTGGATCTGCAGTTGCTACCTGTCCTAAGTAGACAAATTCGCCTACTACTTCAAGTGCTTCGCTAATTAACGTAAACTGCTGTTCTTTTCTGAGGCTGTTGAAGATTACTCTAGTCTTCTACACATTGATTTTCAAGCCTACCTTTCTACTTTTTTTCTTTCTCGATCATAAATCATTATTTGCAGTTCATCACCTGAGCTACACAGCAAGGCAACGCCATCAGCAAATCGCACATTACTGAGGTATTCTCCGTCTACCCTTATGCCATACTGTGCCAATTTCAAGTCTCTGAATACTGCGTCTAAACAGGCTGTGAATAGTACTGGGGAGATTTTGTCTCCTTTCTCAACACCTTTCTTTATTGGATTTTTCTATGCAGAACTATGGTTGCTGTGT
>JAJIZL010108620.1:0-10885 GCA_023969395.1 Amblyomma maculatum | reverse complement strand
ACACACACACACACACACACACACGCGCGCGCGTTCGCGCGTCTGAAGATGTGTTTTGTTTACTACGCGAAAGTATTGGCGACAACATGTGGCTTATTACGAAAAGCACGCCACTTTACAGAACAAGTTTTTAGAATAAACGAATGCCGACCGTATTTGGCACGCAACATTTTTCAGTAGACCACTGTTTAACATAACCGAAGCATGACATTCGAAAGTTTTACACGATGCCTAGTCTATGCTTCCTCACATTTGTAGCAGCTGGTAGAAATTCTGCGCGATACCGTGCTCTCTTTTGCTTTTTGGTCTGCGGTGTCTGCCTAAAATTGGTCTATTCAAAATAACCTCTTCGCACTGCTCCGCCACAGAAGTATACGCGACAATCGTCTTTCGCCCATTCTTTACCCGCGTAAAACGCTCCTTCTGGTTGTAATACAGTGTAGAAACGGATTCAAAGCTCACACACTCTTGTGTCTGGGCAAAACGCTTAGTTTAGTAAAATTGTGGTTGTTCGCCCAGTAACTTAATACCTTATGTACTTCTGCTTCTTTCATGGTGCACTCTCTCCCCTCCTAACTTGATGGCTCTCGCCCAGCTCTCTCTCTCTCTCTTTAAAACGCCAGCTGTCCTAGATCATCTTCATGTCGTTGTTGCAACCACCGCTTCGGTGCCTCGGCAAAGGCTGATGCCGCAGTTGCTATGGCAAACAATGATTCACAACAACAGTTTTGGGCCACATGCTGCGGACACTTCCTGTACACGCCACTTATGAACGAATGAAAGCGTTGTTATCAAAATGACTTATTGTACTGCATCGGCGCCTTCGTTCTTAGTTGTAGGACATAGGGAGCGCACTTGCTCTATACGACGAGCTGGCTGGCCAAGAAGATAAAGCACGAAAAGATTTAGAAACCAATTTTTCGGCGTAATGCAAAGCTTGCAAAACAGTTCACAACGTACGCTTCGAGCTTTTCTTTCTGTGCTCTCTGCAATTGCTTCCAGGCCCAATTTCTTGTGGAGGCTGGAGGAGCCATTTGGCCATTTTTGTGTTTTTTGAGGAGAGAGAGACAGAGAGTGAGAAAGAGAGAAGTAAAGAATTAGGCAGGGAGGGTAACTAGTCAATGCCTAGTAGGCTGCCCGACACGTGGAGACGAGAACTAAGGGCAAAAAGGAAAAAAAGAACTCCAATGAAATCAGTGTTGTGCAAGATGAAGGGCTCACTTTTGACATCATGTTATGCCATTTGCGGTATTAAAGAGCTCCCTGAAGTGCTACTTTCGGTAAAATTCTGATGCAAGATATCCAAAGGCGTGGTCTTTGCAAGTATTCGAGTAAATTTTTTAAAGTTTTAAAGCTTTGCGTGGAGACGATAGTCTACAAACACTTTTCAAAGATTACAAGGGTTCAACGCTGCTGAACCAAATATTGAGCGAAAGCATTAGCTGCGGGTGACCGAGCGTTCCTCTTCTTTTTTTCTTCATCAGCCCACATATAAATCCCCGCTTTAACCAACCCGTATGAAGGCGCCTTAGTGGACTACAGGGGTAACGTGAATGCCAGGGTCCTAGAAGGCTGATTCTGACAAAACCGTCCTATGTGAAACGAGAGATCCAAGTTGGCCGCTCCTGAGGATAGAAAACTGGGCGAGTTGGATTGGATTCATATCAGCAAGAAAAACAGGACAAAAGAACAGGAGACGACACAAGCGCTCCTGCTTGCCCACATGTAAAGCCCCGCTTTAACCAAGCTGCATGAGCGTGCCTGACGTCACGTATCACGTGAGTACCAGCTGCGCCTCTAGCGCGCCATGCCGGCCACTTGTTTCACGTGGGGTGTGACATCAGGCCCTGCGTCGTGGCTGCGACCGCACTACACCGACCGCTTGAGTTGGTAGCCCAGCTCTTACCCTAGTGTCAAGTGGGGCGTGACATCATAGCGTCACGTGGGTGAAGCCGCGCTACGCCGACTGCCTGAGTTGGTCCCAGTTCTCACCTATAGTGTCACGTGGAGTGTGACGTCACATCGTCACGTGGGTGCGGCCGCGCCCCGGGGAAGCCTCGAAACTTAGAGTAGTATGTATTGCTTTTGCAATCAAAAGTGCTCCTGGCGATCGCTCCTAGTCGAATTGGGCAACACATCCTCGTGCACAAAGATCTCCCCTGACGGCACTGGGGCTGTGGGGCACGCCCGCTCGTTGGATGCTCCTAGGCAAAGCAGGCGGGACGAGGCCTGGTCTGGCACTGTCGCGACTTGTTTTTTTCTTTTGCGTACCGGCGTGGTTGGAGTTGAAGGAGGATAATAGGAACATCATTGTAAACGCCCATATGTCCGGTGCTAATGAAGGCAGCTGAAATATATTTGAGTTGCGGAGAAGACTGATGGGATACCTATTGCTAGTGCATGTTTTATAATTTTAGTACATAGCTTTTCATGTGCGCTTTAATGTGACGGTTACGACATTTAGGACGAAGTTGCATGAAACACAAAATAACACTCACGATTATAGGAACGACTTTTCCGGCAATGATTGGCTTATAGCTATTATTTTATTAAAGTAAGGCCTAGCAAATATAGCAATATTGACACATATTTATTCCGACGCGCCAAGTGATATGTGAGGTCCACAGCCATTTTTTGTTGCAGTAGGCCGACCTGTCCCGACGTTTGTGAGTTCAGGTAGAACCTCAGATCACAACCAAGCTTCTGACCTGAGGGAAATATGTGCCATTTCTTAATGCGTGCCATAGTTAAGTGCCAAGGAGACTAATACTGCAAGAATCGTTTCAGAGTGAGGTAGATTTTAAACGAGGGCGAACTGCGACCTGTTTTCTTTCGATGTGCTTGTTTGTTTTGCGCGGGGATTATTAAGCAGCAAGTTATCAAGCAGCCTACACGAGCACGCAATTTCGCGTAATCTTTCGTGGTTCCTCACATTATGATATGTAATATTCTATCAGGTGCTTCCCCAGAATCCCTCTCTTGGCCTTGCGAGACATTTACTGAAATTTGCAAAATGAGTAAGCTATATACGATTTTCCGAGTTCGACGCATTGTCCCTGCAGTGAATTTATATTTTGTTGTTATTTATCTAGCCTTTTAACGAGGCCATTACAAGGAGGGGAGGCATAATAGTATAAGTGCAATTTCCTAATTAAAACCATGCCAAGTAGAACAAAATATATGAATTTGCACAGCAATCATGAAACTAACCTACTTCAAATTTCTCGACATATGCTTGGTCCTACAACATCTCTTAGCAACTGATCCCAAATTTCCGCTGCAATCTGGAAGGAAGGAATAGCGACACACAACAATATACATCGCTCGTATCGGCGGCACTTTTGTTCTTTGGATATTGCCACAACATCCTAAAATATTTATTCATTGCTACCAACAGCCGCTGGCTTGCGGCTTTTTCATGTTTGCCTGTAACGCACAAAATGATCTAGGCAATGACATGAAGGGTTTGTTTTTTTAGTTCGGGAATGCTCAAAGCCGCCGCTCACTGCGTGATTAGTTTCGTCACCGCGCAAGATGCGTCGATATGTATCCCGAATGATCGTGGCCAATCGCGTCTGTTTAAACATTCTTCCAAGTTGTAGCCACCTTAGCGGCTCTATGCAGATCTTTCTTCGCTGACATTAAATTCAGTGCTGATGAGTACAATGAGCTTTTCTTGTTCAACGACCAGCAAGCACGTGTACTGCTGTCGCTCCCGCCGTCGAGTTGCCTATGGTTGTTTTGTGGGCGCAAGTCAGCCCAGTAGAGTTTTTCATCGCGACTACGGCTGTCCTTTTGTGCCCTTCTGTGTCCTTTTCATCGTCACCACCACGTGAATGCATCTTTGTTATATAAATTGTGTAATTAGTATACATTGCAAGATTCTGTAAGCGCATTATCTCCTACATCAGTTTCCATGTTGTCTGAGAGATCACCCTTGGCGATGTTTTTCTTTAGGCTATTGCGTTTTTTCGCGACCTTCATCATCTGAATAGTTTAATGCTTGACTGCGAGAGGCCTTGAAGAACAGGAAGGCTGTAACGCAGCAGACCTTCACAAAGTGCTCCATAAAGCCGTAATAAGGAATCGGTAGAGCAGCCTCTTCTGGTCGTTGAGAGCATACGGAATATAGATACGTATGAGGAGAGTTTGGTCTTAAGTTGTTGAACGTATGGTGACCATGAAAGAGACCTATCAAAAGTCACACCTAGAAATTTTTGATGGTTGACATACGCTATAGGAGTGCCAGCAAATTTCAGTACATAACGGGAGAGGTCACGTCGTGAAAATGAAATTGCTGCGCACTTTTCTGGAGATATAACAAGACCTCGCTTGTTTAAAAATAATGCAATGCCAACTATTGCTTTTTGTAGCCGAGCATGCACAATGCGCCTGTTTCTTCCGGAGCACCATATGCAGATGTCATCTGCGTAGAGGGAGATTTCAACAGTATGTGGCAAGGACCTGTCCAAACCAAGAAGAGATATATTGAAGAGGGTTGGACTTAAAATCCCTCCCTGAGGAACGCCACGAGACACATGATGTAAGGACGTGTCACCTTGATCCGTTGACATGTAAATGGTCCTATCACGAAGATAATCAGAAAGCCAGGTATACATTCGCCCAGCAATGCCAATTGAACGCAAGGCTGAATGAATCGCCTCGTGCGTGAGATTATCAAATGCCCCTTTAACGTCAAGGAAAACGGCAATAATTAGAGACCGCTCAGCTTTGCCGCGCCTGACACAGTTGGCAAGAGCAATAACATTATCAATACTGCTTCGGCCTTTTCGGAAGCCAGACATTGATGGAGGGTAAATTCCCCTATTCGTCAAGTCCCAGGTAAGGCGTGAATGAACCATTTTTTCCATCAATTTCCCAACACAGCTTAGCAGTGCAATTGGACGATAAGCGTTTAGATCAATTGATGGCTTACCGGGTTTAAGGACGGGTATTACGCGCGCAGTCTTCCAGCTCTCTACAAGGCTGCCAGCTATCCAAGAGTTGTTATAGATGGTAAGCAGCTGAGTTTTGGCTTTTCATCCAAGACGCGACAGCGAAATGTAGCTAACACGGTCAGGCCCTGGGCAAGATCTTTTGTTGGTAACTGCTAGCGCAGCTTGAAGTTCTTCCATAGTGAACAATTCGTCTAGGAAAGAAGTGGTAGGCGACGGGACAAAGGTGGGGAGGACATTTTGCAGTGAAGGAGCTGCTAATGGAGCAATTATCTTTGAACAGAAAGTCTCTGCTGCATGAAGACAAGTAGTATTGGCATTTAGAGCCACGCACTCGAAGGGATGTAGTTGTGAAGGCTGACTTCTTAAGCTTCATGCAATACTCCATACTTTAGATAGTGGCTTTCTAGGATCTAATTTTGCATAAAAAGATGTCCATTCCCTTCTTTCTAGCTTGTCCAAATGGCGTTGAACGTGTTTTTGTGCTCGCTAGAAGTCTGGATATCGTCTCTAGAAAGTGTCTTGCGCGCTCGTCTTTCTGCTCTGCGATGTATTGCTCGAAGTTTTTCATATTCTGCGTCAACAGCTGAGTAAACTTTTGGCAGGTGGAGGACTCTCGTGTGCAATGTTTGAGCATGTGCTACTGCAGCAATGAAGGAGTCATAATTTAAGTTTGACAGATCCTGCTTTTCTACGGCATCAGGGAAAGCTTCCCAGTTCGTGTAGCGAACTTTATGCCGCTGAGAGGCGAGAGAAAAACCACAAACCTCAATATATGTAGGTAGGTGATCGCTGCCATGAGTCTCGATGTCCACAGACCAGGTTGTTGAAGCTGACAGATCAGCAGAGATCATGGAGATATCAAGAGCACTGGACCGTGCTCCTTGATAGTAAGTTGCTTGGCCGTCGTTGAGAAATAATAAATTGTTGGAAAGTGCGAAGTCGAATAGCTGCCGGCCTCTGGCTGTCGATCTGACGCCTCCCCAAGCAGGATGATGTGCGTTGAAATCTCCCGTTATAATGTGTGGCACAGGGGTACTTCGCATGATATCTTGTAGGCGTCCAATATTGAAATTAGCACGAGGTGGTATCTAGGCAGCAATTACTGTAAACTGCATGTTCATGCACTTTAAAGTGGCTGCAACGTGCTCATTATGTGGATCAGTTGGTATGGGATGATGGATGAAGTTGACGTCTTTCCGGATAGCCAGAAGAACTTTACTGAGGTCTGCATTAAACTACTTGAAGCCGTGCAGGTCAAAGCTTTGAGAGTGTGCCTTGGTGTTCCAAAGAACACTTCCACAGTGGGCACTCTGGCGGAGAGCAGACGTCTATCCGTAACCGTGCTGATACCGCAGGAGCTGCTTCGCGCCCAGCTGCGCTTTGCACGTGAACCTACCCACCCGTTTCCAGAGGAAAGTATGACATCACTCTCCCATCTACTGCCTGCGCAATATCAACACGCAGTACCGTCATTTTTCCCACCATGGAGGTTTGCTTCATGGCAAATTTGGACAACTATACCTGGCATCAAAAGAAAAGCCCACACCCCAGGACCCGCACTTAAATACTTCGCCCTTGCGCACATCTGTGCACGCTACAGTCATCATTGCCCCATCTATACTGATGGCTCTGTCACAGCTATTTCTTCATCCAACGGCGTGTGGATACCATCAATGCACACCACAATCTCGGCAACACTCAGTCGTCGCACTTCAACTGTGGCGTTAACAGCTCTGAGAGAAGCAATTATATATATTCTACAACAACACCCTGCAGCATGGGTTATCTTCAGCGATTGTCGAGCTGCACTACAATTGCTTAAATCACCAAGAATTCAGGAAGAGCTCGTCATTGACATAAATAAGCTACACACAAAGGCCTATGACCTGAGTCACAGCATTGTGCTACAGTGGTTACCTGCTCACTGCGGCATCGCGGGCAACGACTTCGCCGACGCCGCTGCAAAAGAACTAAAAGATTCCACAAGGACAATTTCAGTACCATTCTCACGAAGAGATGTAGCAAGACTTGTAGCAACTGAATCATGGCGATTGCAATGCTCTCTGTGGTGTAACCCGAACCATCAATATCGGCCTCTACACCGAATAGATCCCACTTGCGTCTTTCGAATTCCTCACAATTTGAACAGGTGGCAACGAAACTGTCTACACCGAATCCGCTTGAATGTGTCATACACAAACTACTTCTTACATAAAATAGGCATAGCGAGCAGGCCTCTGTGCTCTACATGTGATGTGTGTGAAAATTTTGAACATTTGGTAAACTCCTGTCAACGGTTTACTGCACATCGCAGGACACTGTGCTATAATTTAAGCTTACCTAAAGACACAACCTTGCGCCTTGAACATGGCCTGGATCCTTGGTGCGACGGATCGTCTGCTGCGCGAGCTACCAAGGTCTTACTAACTTTTCTGAAGGACACAGGGGTGATTAATACCCTTTAAAACTCATCTGTGTGTGATTATGTGCGTGTGAAAGTTAACTTTTCTTAAGGACACAGGGTTGATCAATACCCTTTAAAACTAATCTGTGTGTGATTATGTGCGTGTGAAAGTGTGCGACACCGACTCTCTTTTTTTTTTCATTTATTTCCCCTTCCCCTCCCACACTGTCACCCTCATCCCTCAACCCTCATCAGGAGTAGCATGCTAGGCTTACCACCAGGCAGACATCTCCTGTTGCCATTAAAATATATATATATATATATCTCCCTCTCCATCATCTGAAGGTGAAATAAATATCATTGATCTATTACTTGGATGGACGCATATTATTACGGAAGCGGAGCTCAAGTTAACGCGATAACGTTAAGGGCCCCGTGTCGCAAAAAACTCCAGTGTAGGCGTAGTTCTTGCAACCAGAAAATCAGAAGAAAGTAAAGAAACAATAAATGTTCTGTGGAAACTCACCGAGTCGAACGCGGTTCCTTCCAAGTTGAGAAGTGTGCACGCAACCACACCGCAACAGAACCGCATTGCTTCTCTCCGAATAACGGTAGATCTAACATATGCATTGCCTTATAACTGTCGACTAGTTAGGTGCGTCAGTTAGAAATAAAAAATTACGCAGGTACTAGTTTAGCGAGCAGAAAAGAACACTTCCGCTGTGCTTCCCTGCAATGCGGCGCTCACTAGAAAACTCCTTCAGTCGTACGGCGCTGCCGCAGCAGGTGGCGCGAGCCGCCACCAAATTCAAAGCCTTATACATCCATCCATCGTCTTCATATCATTGGGGTTTAAGGACAACCAACGAGGCCCGATAACGCTCATACGCTAAGCGGCTTCCAAGATTTTCATTGTGCTGTGAATCTACTGCGGCTTTCGTGGCCCACGTAACTCATTAATGTATAGCTGGATGTCCGATTACAAATACCTTGACTATGTTTTGAGGTTGATCGAGCACGTTTTGAAGTATGATGGTGTGTGGCGATAGATTACCATTTTTAATACTGTTATGGTTAGCGTCATCTAAGACTTGGTTTTTAGAAGGCAGAAAATGTAAAGAGATGAAAAACTGGCAGCAAAGCAGAGATTCATATAAAATGCGCAATTCACGCCTCCTAGGCCACATATAATGCTTGATCGTTCTGTTACTGTTACAATTACAAAGTACATTTATGAACACTTAAGAAGACTACCTGCTATCTTTATTAAAGCGAAAACATTAATAGGCTATGGTGGTGAGGCAAAAAAATGGGCGAATAAGTGAAGCCACCAGGTGTTTGTGTCCACAGAGAAAGTGCCACAGAGATTATATCTTTCCTTTTCTATAAAGCAATAACTAACAACAAGCACCAGTAAGCTTAAAAATACTGATGATGGCAATTGCTGACAGCGGTCAATTAAATACAAAATACCAAAAATAAATACCATAAGTAATAAAATATCGTAAGAATTAAAAATAGTAGAGGTAAACTAAAATTCAAAAAATAAAAAAACATTCCAAAGTAGAAAATAAATATTTCAAAATCTACTCGGCAAAGATAATGTTTTCGCATTCTACCAATATAGTTTGTACAGTTACCTAAAAAAAATAGTTTTTGCTCATCGGCGTATGTTCAGCTGAGGGAGGGAGGGCAGAGAAGTGTTGTGATTATGCTAGCGACTTACCCGTTAATGCTTATTTATTTATTCATTTATTAATGGTCAATGCCAAAGCAGTATGTCGGCTGTTAAAATTTTAAACTAGCTGTTAAATTTTTTTGGCTGTTAAAATGACTCACCTGTTCACAAAGCTGCGCAGAAACAATGCCCGGCGTCGCAGTTTACAACATTGAGTACCGATAAACGGGCACTCGTGGTCTTCGCCGCCAATGTGTGAACACGCTGCGGAATATGGGTTCGATAAAGATTCTTACACAATCATTTACTGCGCCCTCACGCTAACGTTCGCATAAAGAATATGAAGAAAATATATTTTCTCCGTTTTAACGGTTGCCTCAGTCCAGAGCCCGTACTCCTCTCGCCCTCAAGTGGCCTTCACCTCGAAAAAAAAAACCGCTACAAGTTCGTCATCAAGACTCCGTGGGGGTGGGGTGGGGATAGGACGCTGACCCTTGCCAAAGCTCTTGCCACTACTGACAAGAATGGTGGGGTGAGAGTGTATTGTGAGCAAGCGGAGCCTGTACACGGGAAAACGCATGCGTGGCTCACACTTTACGTGATTTCGGCACTGCTGGGAGATGACACAGTGCACCAGACACGGGGAAGACGCCATCAGGGAAAGCGTGCTAGCACGTTAAAGATCCCCAGGAGGTCGAAATTACTCCGTAGCCCTCCACTACTGCTCCTCTTTCTCTCTTTGCACTTTCACTCCTAACTTCATCCCTACCCCTACGGCCCGCCCCGCCGTGGTGGTGCAGTGGTAACTTGTAAGACCCCCGACTACTGTGCCGGAGTACCCGGGTTCGAACTCGATCTTGGCGGCTGCGCTTTGACGGAGGCAAAACTAAGAGGCGTCCGTGTGCTGTGCGATGTCAGCGCACGTTAAAGATCCCCAGGTGGCAGAAATTACATCGTAGCCCTCCACTATGGCTCCTCTTCCTTTCTTTCTCTTTCGCCTTACGGCGCGGTTGAGGTGCCCACAGAAAACAAGTGAGACAGTTACCGCGTCTTCCCCTTCCTCTAAATCAATCAGTTATACCCCTACGGCGCAGTTCAGGTGTCCACAGAAAAAAAAGTGACAGATACTGCGCCTTTCCCTTCCTGTGAACCAACTATTATTAACCCTTTGCTACCGCTTGGTGGGATTCTAAAGCATCTCTCCCTAATTTCTACGGTGGTCAATACGGAGGCGGAAGCAGGAACAAGGAGAGAAGGATTGGCTCCTCGCGGTATGGAGAGGAGAAACTGAGCGCATTCCCCCAAGCTGGTTTGGGTCTTGTGCAGTTGCGGGTCCCGCCAGAATAAAATGTATACGTACTCGAGGCTGCGGGAGCTGAGAGCATGACTTTTGCTGAATTCACGCAACAAAACTGGGGCGACGGCTCGTCTGGATGAGTTGATTTGTTTCCAATCGGCACATCAAGCGCATTGACGTGACACTGCTTCGTTCGAGTCTGGCAGGAGATTTAGGGCACGAGTAACGCATATATGTTCAATTGAGAGCGGATCACAGGCGCATACAGCAGTGCAGCGCAACAGTACGTACCAGTGTGAATTTCCCATGCGGGAAAAGGTTAGCGCTGTGGTTAGCGCTGTCTCCTCGCTCGTCATGTCGCCGCTGCTCGCTGTCTCGTCGCTCGTGATGTCGCCGCTGCCGCCAGTGTCACCTTGTTCCGAAGCCGCCGCTGGTTCGAACAAGTACGGCTCAATATCATTTTGCCCTGAGCAGCGTGATCGTTGCATGTTCAGCAGCAATATCCACAGAAAAGCACGTGCGTGCATGTACAATCACTTGGACCGCCG
>JAJIZL010108616.1:0-25164 GCA_023969395.1 Amblyomma maculatum | reverse complement strand
GCTACCAAGTGAAGGCCGGGTCGACGTAGCCCCAGCGTCACGACAACATGTAGGTGCATAGGCCTGTACAACCTTCAGTTTATATCGCTTATTAAGCCTAATAACGATGCCTGCCACCCTCTCAAATATACTATAGAATTCATCTATATTACCCGCTATATACTTATTGACAAGGAACCCTGCTCCTAGTTGTCGCCTCTCTGGTAAACCTCGATAGCACAGTACATGCCCATCCTTCAGTACAGTATATGCCTCATTCGGCCTCCTAACCTCACTAAGCCCTATGATATCCCATTTCATACCCTCTAGTTCCTCTAACAGCGCTGCTAAACTAGCTTCACTAGCTAGGGTTCTAGCTTTAAACGTTGTCAGGGTCAGTTTCCAATGGCGGCCTGTCCAGCGGAGTTACACCCCCAGTTGGTCGAAATTTCCGGAGTCCTCCACTACGGCGTCTCTCATAGCCTGAGTTGCTTTGGGACGTTAAACCCCACAAAACAACCAACGAACACTGCACCCTAAAGCAATTTTTATTCTGCCAGATACATTTCTGTCCGGTGATGATGCGGCAGCTGGCGACAGCCGCTGAGCGCCAAGTGCTCAGGCGTTCTCTTCTCCGCAAGTCTCCTTGTCATAGAGGCTAACGCCTTCCCCACACAACTCGATGTGATTCTCTACGCACTCTTCAGGAACTGAGTCTCTTTGTTGCAGGCGGACCCAGAGTGTGCACTCTCAAAACAAGGAAAGTAAGTGTAGCCGCCATTGCCATGTTTTAAGAAAACAAACTTATAAAACACGAATTGAAAAGTTCGGTAACATATAGTAATGACACTCGGCACGCCTAAGCATCGCATCAGAACGCACTATTGGGTAACCAATGGGAACACTTTCCGGTTAACATCCCTGATTTCTATCTCCCCCTTTCAGTTTCAAAACACAGTAACACAAATATTTATTTGGGGTACATTACGAAACATTTGTTATCGAATAAAAAGCAGCCTTGTCAAAGATACTACGGCTAATTCATTTTGTTTAATGGGACGGAGGGTCTAAGAAACAGTACTTGTAGGCAGGGACGTTTGTAGCGCCAAAAGTGTCATGTTATCTAGATGTCAAGCTTTATTCGCGTAAAACGACAGAATTAGTAATGCTGCCTTAATCGTTACCTCTTGAAATTCAGCAAGAAAATTTCGTTTTCAAGAAAGTGTCGCCACTGTAGCTAGTACGACCGGAGCTGAATTGGTAAAACGGCAGCGAAGTTTTTAGGAGCCTTTCCGTGCCCAGTTTTCCATTTTTTGTGATTGCTTTTCACTGGTCTTGATTCGCAAGCTGTTGGGAAGATTTCCAGTTACGAATGCCAGCAGATCTATGCGCTACTTTTATTTGATGTCGCAAACGAAATTTTCGTGTTCGACCTCTCTCTCAGTAAAACGGACTTCTGTATAATGCATGGACGTAAAACAAACTTCACAGTCCACCCTCCGTAGTACCTGAGCCATGAAACCTAGTCGTAAATTGCGAAAATACCTGGGGTTTTCCAGTTGCAATGACAATTTCGAAAGAACTGCTTTTCACCTTTGTAGTGTAATGAATGTAATACGTTAAGGGGAAAAACTGCTCTTACGCTTTCAGAAATTCTCCATTTCCAAGACGGCACACGATTTGAAGTCAGTGTACAGGATTCGGGTAATATCAGAATTGCTGGTGTCTGCAAAGTCAAAGCATTCTGAATTACAAAATATCACGTCAGGCACTATTCCATTGCGCATTAGTTTAATTTTCATTTTTCCTCGCAACATGTGCATAATATGCTAGCAGCTGCGAAAACCGCGATAGTATTGGTACTATTCACCATGAAGGCCAAAATAATTCGGGAATGAGATGACCTTTGCCGGCATACATATATATTTTCCATAACTATATATAACAATTTTGCCGTTTACTCAAATAAGCAAAGGTGTACGTCCGCTGCCCTTGCGCCATTTCTTTGAAGCAGGATGCAGTGCAATGCTTTTGAATGTGACAATGCACTGTAGTACGTCAGTGAAGCAGCGTAGATGTTAGTGTGATCAGCTCAAAGATGAGGAGTGTGCACATAGCATTTTCGAAACCTAATGATATGCGGAATCGCTTGCTTCAGTGCGCAGTCGAATGCATATCTGCTAGCGACACACCGACTGGAACACAAATCTGATTCGCAAAGAACGAAATGGAATGCAAATCAGAAGCTGTGAGACGAAGTCACGATGACGTGGCATCTTTGAATCTGAACACGAAACGCCATCTGTTCGACTAGCTCAGGCTGCTCTTGACGAGACACCGCCAGGAAAGAGGGAGCTCAGGCAGCTTGCGAAGCAATCGACTAGAGTAACAGAAAACTGCACCAATATTTTAGATGCCTAGTGTCAGGCCAATGATTGTCCAGTATCTTATTTTCTGCTGATATCTAAATCGACTTTTTTATTTCACCATCAGCATTCTGAAGACCGCAAGCTTTCATAATTTGGCACGTATAAGACTCTCAAATCTGTAAGATCCAAAGTCACTAAACAAATACTTTTAACCTTCTATACAAGAGAATCATGCAAAACACGTTTGTGGATATTCCAAGGAAGGGGGCGTGATAATTTCCTATCCTAATATGGCCGAAAGCTTACTGTAATAAATTCGCGTAATTAGCACCTAAATTGATGACAGCAGCTGGAAGGAAATCTCTACGATTATTTTATTCCTATCTCAGAAATAGCACTGGCTTTTTCTCGGTGCTGTAGCGGTGTTTCCTGGGTATTTGTCATGTAAGGCGGCAGGCCGACCATCCACGTTTTCTTACACTTCAGACCACGTCAGTTCGTTGCGGTTACTTTTATTTATTTTTCTATCGCTATATGCACACATCGCAAATGCGCGCATATTTCACAAATGTACACATATTCCCGACTTATGAACGCAAAAATGTTACTTGAAGCTCGTACTTGCTAACAACATGCATTAAGATTTGCAATGTAACGAAATAATAAAATTTCGTTTGTTTGGCACTTAATTACTATCTCACAGTTCGTTTAAATCTATTTTTCGTTACCGGTGGCACACTTGCGCATTTGGTTGCACGGCAGGCCTGGCCTATACAGAGCTAAAACTGATTTAAGTTTAGTGAGGGAACACCTAAGCTTTAAGTAGAACCGAAATGCTTAAAAGCAGCTTGTCTTACCTGAATTTACAATGGTGTTAACTGTATCAGGGGTGCTACCTGATGTGTAATGTTGGTCAACATACTTTCTGCGTGAACAAGGTTAAAAGAAAGAGTTAGACGGTAGTCTTTCAGAACGAGAAATCGAGGCTAGCAATCGATAAAGACTTATTTAAGTGGTTACTAGAAAGTCAATTAACTCGTTAATCCCCACTGAAATCGCCACGCAATGGATAGCGAGTTACTTTACTGTGTTCATGCTGTGGCCACTACTATACTACCTCTGCGACTTGTAAGAACAAATACTCTATGTGCATAAGTGTAGATTTTATGTACGTTATTTTCACTGCTTTGGCGCAGGTGACAGGTCCTATATTTGCTCTAAAGCAGAAAACAGTAGATGGTACCACATCAACATGTGGCTGAAATAGCAGGGAACTATGTTCTTACTTTGACACTTTGTCGATAGCACCTAATGGATACAATGTGCCTAGCAATGAACTAAAAGTAACAATCGCTGTAGCAGGCACGCCAAGAAGCAATGTGAAGCAAGACCATAACTGTGCTTCAGTATTCAATTCAAATAGCAGTCCTCACAGTGATACTGCCACAGATTCACTGTGTTGTGCAGTTCAGGGAACGTGATTTAAACAGTGGAAGGAAAAGGGTTTGATTCACGCCAGTTTTTAGTTTCGTATGATCTATGAGTTTCAGGCATCATGAAAAAGCTCCTTACGTGCCATACCGGTCCTTTTAATTAATTTAGTACTATCTCATAATTTTACCATAATTCAAAATTCATGTGAATAATAGTTTGCAGGTATTGCAGAGTCGAATTATAAAGCTTAATTCTCGGTGGACCTCCGAGACGCCGCGTTACAAGTAGATATCCAGGGAAGGGGTTCCTGGCTTGAAACTTTAAAGCAGAGGGGAGCCATTTTTGCTGCTACACCTTCACCCAAACGCAGGTAGACCGTGTTGAAACAGTATAGGTTATTGTGGATAATCCAAGCTCACAGAGCAGAAAATAGATTCTAGCTTTTTCTGTAATAGCTTAAGAGCCCAGTGTGGCACAAAAGCTGCCATAGGTGGCGTTGTCGTAGTCACACGTCGAAAATACGCCCTTAATAATGCAGCGTTCAGGGTGGCGATGAAAATTTGAAATACTACTTAGGAACCAGCTAGTAACCAAGTTGGTAGCTAGTTTGTGATAAGGGTTGAAAATGACCACATATGCGCCTCCGGTTATAAGGTGTCAATCGCTAGTGTAGGCTTGATACAGCCGGTGGTATTTCATTGATCCGTATTCCGAGGAGTGCAGCAAGAGACTTAATCATTCATTTTAGTCCGAATGTCTCGACTAGGTATCCGAGGTCTGCATGAGAGGGACTGCCAAAACTTATAAACTTGCATGACTTCTCTTGCGAGAGACGTCCAGACTTAACGATTGCTTGAATCGGATAGCTTGCATATCGTCAGTTCCGTTTATATGGAATGCCCATCGGTACGTCGCCTGTGGAGGGTCTAAATCAAGACTGGTGCGCGTTGCTGTGAGACATTTGAAGATGGGATCGGGGTTAATGTCCCGCACCGCCGCGATGTCCTGGAACAACGTTGCAAGCTGCAAAGAGAAACATCATACGTAAGCAATAAATGAAAACTTAAAGTTACAAATTGTATTAAGCGTGCTGGCCTAACTAGAATATCGAAACAATTAAAACCTTTATCTGATCGCAAGGCCTTTGACACTGTAATCCACTGAAAGTGAAAAAGCGAGTTCAAAATAATTTGATTAAAAGCTTTCAGTGCAAGACGGGGATACTGAAAAGGAAGCGCGGGTACTGGAACTCAGCGCGCAAAATAGTGACACTTTATTAAAGACCAGCAAAATGTACTGCTGTGATAAGCAATGTTTTTACGACACTAAACTCATGTGTACGGGTAAGTACCTTTTGTCAAAAATATTTGTGATTGCCTTACCCAGCGTCTCTACATAATAAACGCGTAGCTTGGATTCTGGTTTGGTCTACGTTTAACGTCCCAAAGCAACTGAGCCTATGAGAGGCGCCGTAGTGGAGGGCTCCAGAAATTTCCATCGGGGGTTCTTTAAAGTGGAATAACATCGCATAGCACACTGATGCTTCTCTTTTAGCCTCCATTGAAAAGAGGCCGCCGCGGCCTGGATTCGATCCCGCATCCTTGGGCAGAGCAGTTGAGCGCCCTAACCACTGCACCCCACGGTGTCGCGTTGCTCGGCTTCTGCCAGGTCGGCTGAGATAAACGAAAATGCCGGTCGATTTCATATAACACTCTTTCGAAATATTGTTGATGCCAAGAGTACTGCAGCTTTCAGACAGGACATAACCGTTCGTTAACCAGAGGTACAAGTTATAACATAAAAACTTACGTAGGCTTTTGGGGTGCAAGAAGGCTAGCGGCAGATGAGAGCAAAAATGCAGAGGAAATTCATAATGTTCTGTCACTGATAGTCGAGATTTGAGAAACTTTTCAGGCGCTATACCGCTGGCATGTTTGCGGTTAAACTGCTGACATTGCGTATACTGATGGGCCTTTTATCTCAAGGCACGTTTTAATATAAGACATACGGGATTCTGTCACGCTTCATGCCAAACCTGAATCAACGAGGTCGAGAGGACTAAATCAACCAACGCTCTGTTACTACAGTCTCAGACAATTTTAATTTAAAATCATGAACAGCCGAACCACGCATGTTTCGTAAAACTTGACACGAGACAAAGTCGACACATATACGCAAGTTTGCGTGCGAGGCGCAGTTTCACCGCGAACGGGCTTTCGGTTTGTCCCGGGATCCATCCTGCACCCTTGGATATCGGGACACACACGCTTCATCAGAGCCACATATGCATGTTCATAGGACTTGGTTAAAGCGAGGCTTCATATTGCGCTGGCTAGTTCTTCCCCTAATATGGTAGCTCTGGACTGTATGGTAGGTATTGCGTGTGAAATAATACGGGTTCTAATTAGGAGATTGGAATTAGGCGAGGAGCAATGTGCATACACTCTAATCTGAGCATGAAACGAGAGCCGTGCACAGAAGATCTCAACGCTATCGCGTCATACTCTAAAAGCTGAAGCTTAACTGTCCCTCATGCATGCTTGTGTTTCCCTTTTCCTGGCGGTAGGACAGAAGTCAGAATGTTTATTAAAAATATATATATATATATATACTTTTTTTTAAGTTCATTTTCAAGGATTCGAAAATAGCTTTTGCACTGCCGGAAATGTCGCATTTCTTTCCTCAGAGTTTTAAACTTCGCGCAGTGTGCTCTACTTACAGCTTCTGATTAAGTATAACAAACTTTTTTGTGCTTCGCTAAAACGATAATAGCTCTCCTCCTTCGTTTCCTTCGGACTTTATACTAAATAATTCAGACATTTTCAATATCTTGATGCAGATCATTGCGAAGCCTAGAGCAATTACAGAGAAGAAAGGGCACCGATGCCAGCACAATTCGTCCATCGCATGTTTTCATCGCTTACTTGCTGTATGGTCCCTTCGGATGGCACCTGAGAAAACAAAGAAGGTTGTATTGTATGTCAAATGCTGTAAAACAACTTTAATTACTTTATGAAAGGACCTAAAAATATTACTGTAACAGAAAGAAGGAAGTAGCGCTGCCATAATTCCATGATGCGTTAGAGCATGTTGGAATTCATGACATTATTTATATCGGTATGTTTACCATAGAGTTGTGCTAAAGAATAAGGCAAATACAGAAACCGCTTTGTAAGGTGTTCCACAAGTTCAACGGAGACTCGCTGAATCCCTTCCAGTAGAGCCGACCGAGGAAGCGTGTGCAGAAAGAATAAGTTTAACCAGAAACAATAACATAATGGAAATATTCGTCGTGCATTTTTTGCGGGCATCAGTAGCCACGTAATCGCTGTTGGAAACATCAAATAAAGTGCGCTATATAGTTGACTCACTGCACAAGACTATAACAATAGTACATCCCTGCGCAAAATAGGAGAGTCCTCATGAACCGCTACAATTATTATTTTTCTGTAAAAACAAATTCACCTGACAAATTTGCTTCGGCAATGTGGCAAGCATATTAGTGAGGCTTCCCTATGCATAACTTAGAAAAAACCGCTTTACCGTCAAAAAAATCTGACTTGCAGTTTTGCCAAAACGCAAGGTCCCTGCACTTTTGCGCACGGGTGTACATTGAACTAACATTCTGTCATAAACTAACATTCAAGTGTTGCTTGCCTGAACGCATTATTTTCGTAAACTGCCACTACTGCATTATTTGAAGCTGTAATTATTCTGAAATCTATTCTACTAGGCTAAACCCTTGGATTTGTTAATCACCAAGCACTGTATGTCCATTTCTAGCACCTGATAGGAGTTATGGATTCAACAACATAGGTTCTTTACCCATGGTGCCCAATATTTACCAGTAAGGGATGTATTTGGTTCTAATCAGGCTCAATCAACACGGCTTCTATCTTAGAAGCTGTGAAATCAGCAAGGCAACAGGAGGTTTTTGATTTACCTCAGAAGTGTCGAGATCCTCCGACCCAGATTTACTGGTAGTCTGGGAGCTGACTACCGGGGCAGTAGCTTGGCATTAGTAGAATGCGCACAGCGTGGCAAAACGCAATCTAGGAGAAAAAAGCATTCTTGGCTTTGGGGCACTTGAATAGCAGACTGTTTACTGCAATCCGTTACGCACATTCGCTTAAACTTTCATGGTTGGCAAACAGAAATAGTACTACTGGAATCTCAACCACGGTCTTTTATTCTCGTTGGCCTGAGTGTGGTTGACAGGATAAGATTCCCTGTTCCAAGTACCTTACCGCTGTGTTCTCTACATAAAAATAACAAAACGAATTAAACTACCTGCATAAGTTACGTAGCGTAGCTCCCGATTGCCAGGTTGTACTCTTATGCTTGCTCTACTTCCACAGATGTGGCCGCATACATTGGTCTTAGGGAACAGAGGGCAGATAACATAGCAATTGTTTTGTTTTGTTTTATATATACCTCATTATATAGCCCTCGCTAGCGCGTAAAATACCTACACGTCACGTCTGCAATGTCCCACCGTGTTGGCTCAGCGGCTGTTCCCCGCTATAGGTCGAATCCCTTACACGTGTAATGTATTTTGGTTATGAAGGAATAGAAAGAAAAACATGTCCTCTGCAATGTTAATGCCCTTGACAGAACCTCACTTAGCTGAAATGGCTGTGATGACTTTAACCACGGCAGCCTTCATACAACACACGTGCGGTGTCGGGAATTTAAACCCCAAGCAACGATAGCATCGCCATACGTTAGCTACGCCGGAAGGTAACTGCCGCAAAAAGGAAAGCAAACAAAAGCTTAGCTTTTCTGCACATTGTAACAAGGCTCGCAACTTCACTTGTTTTGTTTTTTTTTTCTCAGCGCCAGAGGATGACCTTCCTACGGAAACGGAAAACAACAAATAGAACAAAAAGTACACACACGGGTTTTGAAAGGTAAACGTATAATTTAGCATAGCATAAGGTATTCAGTCGTACTGAGTCCAGTAGGCTTGTATTATAAAGCGCTCGAACTATGGTCGGCGGATCACCATATGCGAAGTATTGTCGAATTCAGCCGATTTCAAATGTACCCATGCGATCCTACTATGCCCCATAAATACGCGAAAGATAAGAAAATACGAAATAGGGTCACTATACAGAGGAATTGCGATAAGATTTTGCGCTTTCGTGTTATGTGTTACTCAGAACAACCGTCTAGATAACTACGCTCCTTTCTTTATATTGCTTGTTTTATTTGTTTGTTTATTTGTTTGTATATTCTTGGTGGAACGGAGCTGAAACATTGGTCCAAATCGATAGATAATGAATAACTAAAGTGGGTCGTTTTTTTCTTGCTCCAGTGAGGATCCCTACGCCGGGACAAAAATTAAGGTGCGCATGACACCGAAATTTATATATTCTAGGCGGCAATGAACTAAATTCGTCCCGATGTTTTGGAGTTTAGGCCGTCAACGCCTAACACACAAAACTGATGCCAGCTGCTATATCTTCTGACACCTAGTCCGGTACTGAAAGGCTTCGCATGGAAGGTAGAAGAGCAGGCAAGCTAGAATGTTGTGCCAGCTCTTGCAACTTTCTAATAACCTTTTTTAATCCAAAGATGATGTTCTGTTCTCTCTAAAATAGCATCATGTTCTGCTCATACCACCATGGTGCGCAGTCAGTACTCCAAAACATACGAGTTGAATAATTGAAATGAAACAGGAACGTTATGTTTAATAAGCAGAGACATGACTTCACCCTTCGTAAAATAATATCAGTGTGTCGATAAGCTAAAACACGTACTTTATTTTCACTTTTACTGTGAGGTACATGTGCATGGATTATCAGTATTACATATAACTGTGATCGTGCCTTATGCTGAAGAAAATATGCCTTACTCTATATCGCTTTCTTGCGGTAGCATCTTCATCAAGCATTTCTGCATGAGGGACAACCCCTGTGTCAATCGCCCAAAAAATAAAAGAGACGTGTATTTTGATATTGCAGCCTGCATTGCAGATGACGCTCTGCCACGTATCCGCTGTGACGTCACACGAGAATTTCAATATGGCGGTCGCCCTCGGTGGGAGGAGCTTCCTGATTCCGATTTCTATTGCATTTTCTTGCAAAATGCGCTGCGTGCTAGGCCCCAAAACTTTGCGAGTATAATTGATAGAAGCATACAACAGCAATATATCGAACGACCCTGTCATCGCCTCTTTAAAGGTTTTCCTTAGACATATTTTAGCATATGAATCAAATCTACTAACATGTAGCATGTGCAGATATCCTATAATATATAGTTGTCGCGCACTCAAAGAACGTTCATTCTCGTCAATTTTATTTCTTCCCAATGATCACGGCGCGGCTGGAGATTGGTACTCAATACCAGGTATTCAAGCTCTCTCTCCCTCGCATGCCTCCTTGTCGTAGAGGCTGACACCTTGCCCGCACAACTCAGTGTACTTCCGAACACACTCTTCCGGAATCGAGTCCTTCAAATCCGGGCGGACCCAAAGAGTGCACTCTGAAAATAAATAATGATTATTTTTTAAACGAAGGACGTGCAGTTCGACTGCAGCTAAGAAGTAGCAAAAAAGGTAAAAATTACCCCAATTAATCACGTGTCCACAAGGCTAAGATAATAATACGAGTAGATTGTTTTGTCAAAAGCAATGTTACAGCCCGAAAAAAACAACGTCGGACGGCGTCCTGGTCAGCTATTTTTTGAAGACTGACCGCACGTCAGCTTCTGTTAAGATGCCAGGCTAACCAGGAATGTAAATAAGTCAACCAACAATGCTTTGCGCGAAGTTTGTGTATGCATCGCCGTGACCATTGTCAGCAATGTCACGTCGCTTGATAGCCAGTAGTATTAGACTATGATGGTGAGGGACGATGTGCGCACAGGATAGTTTGATTCGTCTATTTACGATAGCTCTTTGAAATCAGTTTCTAGTATTTCGCTGCTCAGGCGGCGGGCAAATAAAATTTTAACGCGAAACGTTTCCCGGCTATAGCGTGGCGTGAGCAAAGGGCTTCGGCCATGACCACGTCAACAGTGTGCGTGGACATAATCTGTGATTGGAGCATGTCCATATAAACAAGTCAATAATCCATTGCATGTGTAATCAATAAATTACTAACCCAATTATATGTGCAATCTATTTAGAATATGAAGAATTCGATCGAGACTTCAGAATTTGGATGGGCTAATCTTAAAATTTTGCCGCAATAACGAATAAAATTTCACCTCTTCGCAACTGCCCTAACATTTATATCTATTATATCTAACCTAATTTTAATATGGCTAATTCAGTGGTGTCTTTCCATTTAATATAGACCGCACATAAACTGACCACTAGATGCATATTTCTTGATAAGAGGTAATTGGGCATGTCATAAAATATGACCGCAGCCATAGCTTGTGCAGTGCATCCACCTCGATTTTTTGTGTTAGCAAAACACGTGATTGCTTACAGGTTTAGAGCTTGCCGATACCATCAAATTGCTCCCATTGCCGCCTCGTATCTGATCAAAGTAATGCACTACGTTAAAAACAACGATGCGAAAATGGGCCTTACGTGGTCCAAAGTTCTCCATTTGTAAAATGGAACACTTTTCGCAGTCAGTGTAGAGGAAGCGAGAAATAAGCGAATGACTTGTATCTGCAGGAAAATAAGCCATTCGGAGTCACAAGTTAAATGCAGTGTCATGGTGTGCTGTACGAGCATAGCATATTGGGCTAGTTGTTACTGCATTTTGACTCGACGCAACAGCGCAATTAATCAAAGGGCCAGGTATAGCAGGCTCTTACAGGCACTGTTATAAGGGGTGTGTAGTGCACATTTTTGATACCGTTCAATGCAGAACTCACACGTTACACTAGCTGCTGCAAGCAGTTTCTCACGGAGAATGCCCAAGCAAATACTTGAATAAAGCTATCCTGTTCTTTTTATGCATCCACATAGAGCCCTTAGGAGGGTGAACTACCCTAACATAATATAAGCAAAATGGCAAAATGTTCTACCTTATAAGGCACAACGCTGAATATATTGTCTACAAATTTTAAGCTACTTCTCTGAATCGGAAAGACCGGAAATTCTGTTTTTGTATTTATCAAAGTGTCGAAGTGAGACAATAATATCAAGTTAGACAAAAATACCAGCCTACTTCCTTTTTGACGAGTCCAAAGGTGAGTTGCACTTTCTGATCATGTACCTCAGATATTGAAAACCCCAAATCACCCCAAATCATTCAAGTTCTTCTCAATGTTCGTATCTCTTCACCGCTGTGGAGCAGATATTCGTATCTTCCTTGATTAGAACCCTCCTGTGTCTTGGTGTACATGCCTAGATTGCCTGATCAGAGATCCTTCGCGATCCTTCAAAAAATGTTATTTTTGGTTTTATAACAGCATAAAAAATGACCAGAAACCATAAAACAGTTAATTCGAGGATGTGTTTTGAGTATACAAGGGGGTGCCCAAAAGAAGCCGAAGTAATTTTTGGTGGGCAGCGCTTTCGCAGCACCGTGTTTTGCAGCTAGGAGTGCATAGAATGAATATTCCAGTGCCAGTCAGCCGAGTGGCGTCGTTGAAGGTCAGACGTACTAGCTTCGGCCGAGTTTATAGTGACAACTGTTTTCTGTGAGTGTCGCTTTTGCAACGGCTGATTTTCGTGTACAGCATGCGGTGGTGAAATTGCGCGTTCTGCTCGGAAAGAAAAATGGAACAGAAATTCTTGAAATGTTAAAAGCGGCATACACAGATGATGCTATGGGGAAACTTCAAGTGTTTCAGTGGTTATCCCGTTTAAAAATTGGTGAAATGTCAATTGATGACCAACGTCATTCTGGTCGTCCTTCCACTGCCCGACCACATGAAAATGTCGAAAAACATTTGTGCACTCCTCAATATGTGGCCAAAAATGGTATGCCTCCTGTTCCTCACCCCCCATACTCACCGGACCTTGCCCCGTGTGACTTATTTTGTTTCCCATAATGAAAAAAAACACATTAAATGAAAGCGTTTTGCTGATGTTGCGGAGACAAAGAAAAAAACGACACAGGCGCTGTCAAGCGTCAAAAAAGATTAATTTAAACAATTTTTTGAAAAGTGGAATGAAAGATTAGACAAGTGTTTTAGTGCAAGTGAAGAGTACTTTGAAGGAGATTGAAAGTTTGGGCTTAACATATGAATAAATAGGGTCAAAAGGAATAAGTTCGGTTTCTTTTGAGTACCCCCTCGTAAAGTTCGTTAAGAACGTCTTTTCAAGAAAGTATAATCGATGATATCCAACGGGGTAGAGGCACAGGTGACAGTTTGCTATTCTTCATGTTGTGTCACGTGATGGCCGTCAGCAACACACTTATGATTATTCATTAAAGGAAAATGATTCAGGTTCCTATCAGCTGGCTTGTCCTTCCCAACGGGTAAATGTCGAGCATCTGTGCTAATGAATTCTCTGGCGTATTCCGAACAATTTATCGTAAAAGTGGTCACTATCATCGAAACATTATTTTTAATCAGTGTGGAGACTTCAAAAGAAATTAGGTACTTGATCACTTCATTTTTCATCACCTTGTTTTCAACAGGCTTAAGAATACTGTCGAGAGAGAGGGAGACAAAAAATTTGTCACCTCAATTTGTTAGACCAAAGTAGTACTTTGCGTATCATACACTTGTTCATTGATCTCTGTGCCCAGTGCCTCTATGGAACTGTAAATCTTTGGCCAACTGTCTCTGCCCCGAGCTCTTTTCAGAGATGTGCGTCCTAAGGGCCCGATAATTATGTCTTTTAGGAAAAGACACACGCAAGACACCCCTTACTGCCTCGACTAGAGGTAACGTTATCACGTAGCGTCCTTCAAGACGCGCATTTTTTAACACTATATCCGAAATAGCCTTTTTCTCCGCCATTTAGCTGCACGAAGAAGTCTCCGAAGTTAATAGCAACGCAAGATGCTATCACTGGCAGAATGCTACCTCACAGAAACTTTCTCAGGCTTACCATTGTTTATAACGGTATGAACCGCATCAGGCGTGCTGGCGGGTGTAAAATGCAGCAGTGGATGCGTCCTGCGTGATGCAACAAAAAGCCAGCAAATTGTTATAACTACTCAGACCTGAGCAACAACTCATAAGATAGTTTAGGTTCACGTTATATTTTTATGTAAACAGTTTTAAAGCATTTTGCGCCATCTAGTAGTATACAATCCACAGGTCCAGGTGTGCGAGGACACTTCATTCAGCCTCTCCTTCGAAGTCCAGTTTTACAACAGCCGCCTTAGGAGGATCACGCCAAATCCTTCCGTTCTCACCTTACACTTTCTCCACCTTCACTGCCAACTACTCTTTGGGATCTAACCGATGCAGCCACTCCCTGACTGAGCATTTCTGCTGTCTCGGGTTACCATTCTTCGTTGACGGCTTTCACTCGGAGGGCTGTCCATCGCTGCTGCAACTGTTGCGTATTCCTGTTTCTCCTCGTGCCAACCACAATACATGGTAATGACATTTAGGTTCCCAATGTTAATTAGATAAGGTTGAAAGACCGAACTCTACACAACATCCAGCAACGACGTTCCGAGCAAAAAGCCCGGGCGTGGCGCTGGCAGCAGACTTGCAGCTGAGTGATGTGAACTCCAAGACAGCCTAGGGATTCGCTCGCGCTCTCGGTACCTGTGATTTTTCTTTCTTATAAAGTAACCGGTTAGGGCACAACGGGTACACCTCCCTATGCAAAGAGATAACCATATGATCATCGTCAGCAGCACCATCAATGGCACAAAGGGGTCGAAGCACGATGCGGGCGACACGGCATCCCGTTCTCCTCCAAGAAGAGCAGAAAGTTTTCCTCCTAGACAACCACTATCCAGTCACCACGGTTACTACTATGTCTAGCTATAACACACGGAGCAACACTCAAATCTTACAGGATCACACGCCGCATTTTTAGCATTCAGCATTTTACCCTGATGGAAGGAAAAGCTTGCTGCCTAGAAGGGTTGATTTTTCTGTGGTTTTTCGAAACGCTGGGCAGAAATTTCACCGAGCATTTTTCGAAGAGGACAGGCTCCCACCATTATTACTGTTTTTTTTTTTTTGCTTTGCAGTGTCGGACACTGCGTTAAGCGAGAACGATGGAAACTGCGCGTCACAAAAAAATTTCGAAAAAAATATAAAGCTGACTCGACCGAAGGTAAATATGTATTTCAGATCACACCTCATATGCGCCAATTGCTGCATTTTACTTCATATTTGTCGCTACCGGTGTAGTAGGCCTAACCGGCCACCTGCAGTTGCGACCCGTCATAGAAAATCAATAGTTATGGTAAAACCTGACCTCCATCTTTGGTGGTATGACGCAATATTTAGGCTGCCACCTCACACAACCAGGCCGTATGAGCGTACCTGCCTGGCCCAGAAGTAACATGGATGCAAGAGGCTTAGACGTGTTATTCTGATATTCTGATTCTGATGCCATATAAAAGGAGAGGACCGAGTTGGCACCTCCAAGAAACGTAATGTCGGGCAACCATATGTCCAGTCAGTGCGCAGCCATGTCAGCTACGAGCTACCTCATGCCAGAGCGTGATTTTTCGCTCACAATGCCGTGACGCCATCTGCAACGGCTCCCAGATGTCAGAATGTGGAGATACCGACCACCTCCATTGTTTAGGTGCGAGGACTCACCTGAAGCTCCGGCTTCCACCTGGCCTACCCCGACGCGAAGAAACTTTGCTCTGCCGCCTGTGGGTTGGTGTAGCATTCCCAAACACGTATTTTATTTTTATTAAAGGCATGGCAAATAGCCTATACATGTACAAACCGTGGTTGCGACGAGTCTATAGACCACGTTCTTTGTGAGTGCCCCATATACAGTGAGAAAAGACATTGTCTATGCACTACGCTGGAGCATCTAGACGGACGCCCATTGACTGAAATTAGGATTTTAGGACCCTGGCCACGGCGATCGTCTGCGGTGAAGGCCTCCCAGGCACTGCTCCGCTTTATGAAAAGGACTGGCCTAATCGAAAGACTACGAGTTTGCTGTTATGTTACGTGATATGACTGTGACGTGATGTGATGTTACATGTCTGTGATGTGACTGTACTAACTTCACCCATCCCTCTCTCACAACTTTTATATCCACTCACCCCTTTCCCCAACTGCAGCGTAGCAAACCGGTTTCTTTTACTCGTTCGTTTCTTCGTTTCTTGAATATTGGAGTGCGCAATATATTTAATATATGCAAGTCCTTTTTTTTCGCTATAACCGGAAAATGCTGACGCTACACCATCGCATCACATATTTGTAAAACATATATAGGTAGGTTTTTATTCTTCTTTACTGTTAGTTAGAGATATAGAAGGAAGGGGAGGAATACTGTACAGGTGATACTGATCGCTGTCAGAATTCAGAAGCAGAGCATAAATCAGCCTTTTCGATCCTTAACGGGGTGAAAAGGGCTGTCATAAAAATTTTCGGCCACGACTTCAGTAACTGCAAAAGAAGTTTATTCAATTTTGAGAGAAAGCAACCAGCCCTTTGACGAGATTAGGTGAACATCACTCACGTACCCTAAGAAGGGGTAACACATTGCTAAGAGCAACACCTCTCTTTTGCTATTGTTTAAAGCTTTGAACCGTACTGTGCCAATTCTATACTTTGTGAAGCAAATTTAGTGGAGACTTTAGTTACTACTTCCGTTACAAGAAAGATGCATGTCCCGAAAAAACCACTCACCTAGACCTCATTGTGTATTCCACGTAAAAGTCAGTGCTACACTCCTAATTTCGTTCCACATAGGTTCCAGTTATAAGTGGAACTTTTAAAAAAGTTCCGCTTAATAAGTGGAACATTTAAAAGTTCCACTTAATAAATATCTGTTAATATGTTAAAAAAAGTTAATATGTGGAACCATATTAGGAGTGTATGAGAGCGCACCTTTCTGATGCTACATCATTACTAGCCTAGAATTCGCACACGAAAATGGTGGAAAATAATCCAGTATATAAAGAGGGTCATTTCAGAAGGGGCTGCACTGAGGGTAGTCAACAAAAACCAGTAATATGTGTGGGTAAAATTTTATATGCCGGTTTTAGTATGCGGCCATGAGACGCTCCACTTACGTCCACTGACAATTTTATTCCTATTTTACTCCTTGTTCCCTAAACAATGTGTTTTCGTGTTACTTTCTGTTTCTCCCTATTACCATTTCCTCGCTCACCGCTCTGCGTCACATGGCCATTATTTGTTTCGAGGTGTGTTTTACCCAGAATTAACATCTCTGTTGACTGTGAAAACGCTCTGATGGTGAACATCCCATTTTCTCGCATAGGTCGCACGAAGGCCCTTATATTCAAAGAGAAGAATACGTACTTAAAGAAAGTGGAAGGGCAAAACCCGCCTCTTGAGGAAACCACAACAAAAAGTTAACACATCCTGCTACTCTGAAACTACCCCTATGCGTATCCCATAAATAGACCTAAAGAGATTTGCAAGTACCCCTTGAACATACCAGACTTGACTACCAGCAGTTTGAATATCTTGCCTCTGTGATTGTTGCTATACGTGGCTTACACTCCGCCTTGGTGGTGCAGTGGTTTAGATACCTGACTACTGTGCCGAAGTACCGGGTTCGATCCCGAACGCCGACTGCTGCTTTTCGATGGAGATGAAACGGAGATGCGGCGGTGTTCTGTGCAGTTTCAGTGCCCGTTAAAGATCCCCGGGTGGTCGAAAGTACTCTGTAGCAGTCCACTACGGGTCCTTTTACTATCTCTCTCTCTCTCTTCTTTCACTCCTTCCTCCTTTCCCTTACGACGCGGCTCAGGTGGCCACAAAACAAGTGTGACAGATACTGCACATTTCCTTTCATGAGAACCTATTATTATTATTATTATTATTATCATTATTATTATTATTATTATTATTATTATTATTATTATTATTATTATTATTATTATTATTATTATTATTATTATTATTATTATTATTATATGTGACTTACGTTTCATCACTTCCGTTAACATTCAACCTCCAACGGTACGTAGCTTCAGTTTCTGGATCATAACTGAGGCGCGTCGTAGTGAGACATCTGAAGATGGGATTGGTGTTAGTGTCCCGCACAGCTGCGCATTCCAAAAATTGGGAAAATATCTGCGAATGTAAACATAAAGAGCACAACATGGTATCATAATTCACTCAATTTTTTTTTAAGTGCATCGGCCTAGGTGAGCCATCCGACTTATTAAACTCTCTACCCATTACAAAGCCGATCAGTGCTCGAAAAAGCAGTTTACAAGGGCTTAAAATGCACGACACAATGGCGTACTGTTCGGAAGGCTTTTATTAGCCCCAGCTGTATAAATGCCACAGTTATAGAAATTCATGTCACCACAACTATCCATCTTGCTGAAATTGGCACTCATTATTGTCAACGATCTTTTCGACTTCGATCCTCAGTGGCCATACACAAAGTTTAAAATCACTCGGTCTGGCCGGCTTGAATAACTGATGATGGCGTAATTTTGCATATAAAGATATTATTAATCTTGGTCCCAAAACGAAGAAATATAGAATCCTTTAAAAGCACCAACATATTCTAGACCAAACGCTGTTTTTTGCCTCAAAACTCTGCACAATATTTTGCGGCCTAATAAGGGCTGGGAGGAGTAGTCGCCCAGGCGCAGATTGAAAGCGAGCTAGTATCATTGGGTTGTCACTTCCAGCACATTCATACCAATTATTAATCGTCCTCTTCATCATCATCATCAGCCGGACTATACCTACTGCGGGGTGAAGGCCGCGCCCATATTCCTCCAGTCAACCCTGTCCTGTGCTAGCTGGATCCACTTAACCCCTGCGAAATTCTCAACCTCATCCGCCTACCTAACTTTCTGCCACCCTCTGCTGCTTTCTCCATTTTCATAGTTTCTAAAGGTTTTCTAAACTCGTTCTTCGTCACTGGTAGGAAGTCTGACTGCTTTTCCTGCTGCCTATCACATTATTGTCCTGAGTGCTTGTGCTACTATATATATGAGTATTGAACTCCTCGGCTACTTTGACTATCCTGCCCATATTCGCGATGACATTGCCCGCCTTATCTTTTAACGCATACATCATGGTATATGCATCCTAAGCCGAAACGCAGAGCCACATTTTCTTGATTTGCTAGCGGCGCCAGCGGCATCAGTCAGTCGCTGCCATCTTTTCGTCGCCCAACGTTCCTATGGGCCCACGCTCTACTTCCCACAACCTCCCCATGCATAACTTAATTGCTCTCTTCATTTCTCCGACCACAAAGCTTCCTTAATGACAGTGAAGAAATGTTAGGGGAGCGTTTCTTGAAGGAATATGTGTGAAAAATAAAAAAGCTGTCTCTAATTGTACATACATGTCTCGCTTGAAATATTTGCTTCAATCTATCGAAAAGTTGAAACAGCTGATGAGCTGCGCTCAAAATTGGCATTAGAAAGTAAAGTTCTCGTCCGCAAATTTTTAGCCTATGCCCAATTTCTTTCTTCACAGCTTTCTTTTAATTTTATTTCACAGGATTCTTTTAATCATTATTTTCAAAGCGTTTTCACATTGAAACCTGCCCTTACTAAGCCGAAAGAATGTATAGATCCTAGTATTATTCCTTCCATCTCAACAGAAGGCGTATTATAATTGCTACGCCAGCTTCACACAAAGAAAGGCTGTGGAGTGGACGGCATTTCTATGCTATGCTTCCCAGATTGCTGAGTATTTAGCCAACATGTTTGCAGTTTCCTTCCGTACAAGCGATTTACCTTTTGACTGGAAAGTAGCACTTGTAGTGCCTATTCACAAATCAGGTGCTCGATCAATACTATCCAATTACCTTCCTGTATCAATACCTAGCAGCTGTTGCCAAATTTTAGAGCACATTCTGGCGGGTATTGTTTGGGATTTTCTCAGTGACGAAAACATATTATCACCTTTTCAACATAGATTCTGAAAAGGAATGCCAACAGTTACCGAACTTGTGTCAACTGTTCATGAATTATCCTCTGCTCTTGACAATTCCGGCCAAGTGGACATATTGTTCTTGGATTTTGCCAAAGCCTTCGATGGTCCCCCACAATAAACTTATTTATAAATTACAGCTAATAGATCTTCGACAATGTATAGTTCAATGGATAGATGCATACTTGAAAAAGAGGAGTCAGTTTTTTTAGGTGAATGGTGCCGTTTCCGAATCGCTGTGTGTCACTTCGGGTATACCGCAGGGGAGCGTTTTGGGCCCATTAGTGTTTTTTATATACATAAATGATTTGCCTGATGTTATTCCAAATTCTGTATCCATGCGATTATTTGCAGATGATTGCATAGTGTTTAAGTAGATAAGGGAAACTTCTCATCGTGGTATTCTTCAAGCCTATATGACAGATATTGACCAATGATGTATGGAATGCAGCATGAAACTTAATATAAAAAAAAACTGTACTCCTACGTGTAACTAGGAAGAAACATTTTAGCCCACTCACTTATTCCCTACAAGGCTCCGATATTAAAGAAGTAGCAAGCCATAAGTATTTAGGGTTGACACTTACCAATCAATTGGACTGGTCACCGCATATCTCACAAATTTGTTCTTCGGCCTTCTCGACACTCTGTTTCCTAAAATGAAAACTCAATCGCGCCCCCTCCAATATAAAGCTTTTGGCGTACAACACATTCATTCGGACTACGCTCGAGTACGCCTCTATCATTTGGGCCCTTCACACAAAAAAAGAACATAACTGCTCTTTAAATGATACAAGTGAAAGCAGCCAGGTTGTTTTTCCACAAGCACAGCAGATTTGATTCTCCCACACAGCTGATAGATGAAAATAACATCCCGCTTCTTTCAGTCCGCCGCAAAATTAACAGAATTTCGTTTCTTCGTAAGATTCTGTTACAGGAAGTTAATATTCCATTACCTAACTTTTTCCGACCTTCTACAGCCAGACGAACACGAGACACTAGGTAACACATGCTGAAACCTGTATTTGCCCGAACAAATTAATTTAAATACAGTTTTTTCCCCCGGACCATCTCTGATTAGAATTTGCTTCCAGAATTTATTTTCCAAAGCAGTAATTTTAACAAGACAGTGGAAGGTCATTTCTTTGGTTAGGCTGCTCAACTTTTTAGTACTTTATATTTGTTTACTTTGTTCATGCCGAATTGTTCTGTGTGCTATTGTCTATTTTTATTTGTTAGGCTGTCCAGTTTTTTTATAATTACTACTACTATTATGATTTCGTTCTTCTCGCCGAATTGTAGTGTGCATTGTATTTTTTGTTTTTATGTGTGATTGTTACCTGGTATGCCCTTCCTGCTTGGGCCATGGGGCCTGCAGCATTTTGAAATAAATAAATGAAACAGCTGTTTCATTTCTGAAACAGCTGTTTCAGAAGCAATTGAAACATGTGTAAAGGCCTTGGACGTATATAGTTTTAACTGTAAACATCAGTCTCTGCAAGCCGTTTTTATTGATAACTGCCTTGGAACAGCTCTCTGGTATATACAGGGGTTCAGAGACCAGAATATGTAATGTAGTACCCATACATTCTTTATAAAACTTGCGTAGTTTCTTCGAATCAAGTCAGCAAAACGGAATAGACTTAACGTAAAACTTAAACGGGGAGTATATGAAAGAACTCAAGCTGACTTATAAGCTGTCATAACTATTAGATGCTTGATGCATGATGGAAGAGTTTATCAAGATTATTTCTTTACTAAAAGTCGCTCATTTGCTAAACATCGGATAGTCTGTCCCGCATACCAGATTTGCAGCACCACATCTAAGTGAATATGTGACAACGGCAGTAATGCTTGTTAGGCATTCTCTAAAACCACTCATTACGAGCCTCAATCTGCAGATTTCAGACGTACTAGCCAGCAGCGCTTGTAAATTCAAAGCGAATAAGTATAGTTCTCCTTCGGAGAGCCTTGCCAAAACGTGCACGACTATTTAGCTTTCAGTGTTCTGATACTCATGGGTATAATCACATTAGGACGAAATCGTTTTGATTACGCTGAACGTTTTATAAAGGCAATAATAAGAAGGGTTCCCTTACCTTGAAAGCATCCGGATCCTGCGACCCTGGTTGGCTGCAATTCTCAGAGCTGTATACCGGTGCCGTAACTAGGCTTAAGCTGAGAGCGCCCAGTGCAAACAGAGGAAAATGAGTGAAAAAAGTCTTTGTTAGCTCGGAGGATTTTAAAGAGGCTGCGGCCGTTCTATGCCTATTTTATCGAGTCTTCTCGACGGAAAAACAAACTCCAGCGGATAAAAGCTTCAGAACTGTGTGTAGGGGTTTCTGATTCCCTGGCACAGTAGCGCAGGTCTACTTGCTGCAGTCTTTCTGCTGCATGTGAGATCAGCACACCCATTTTTATGGGAAAGTTGTCCAATGACGGAGCGTGCTCGTAATAAAAGCACAAAAAATAAATTCTCTGCTGCGCCATATGCCGCTGAAAATAGCCAGACATGCAATTATTTTTGTATGCATATCAGGACATGTAATTCCCATGTCCTGATATGCACTGTAATGTCATATTTTTTGTTTTTATGCGTACCGCGTTCGCAACGTGCTTGGGGCCCCGTGCAGTTGGCTCAGCGACTATCGGTCGCTGGATGCAACCCCTCGCCTGTACCATATGATCAAAATACTGTAGTACGAAATGTCAAAACGAACCCGCTTTGAAATGTCGCTAACCTCAAGCAACTTGTAATGGCCAAAATCAACCCTGTGACCTCTCTATATGACATTCTTTATATGTAACGTGTCAGTTCACTACGTTAAACAAAGTAGGTCTTTATCGAGGCTCTACATATCCGAGATACCATAAACAGAAGGAGAAAAAAAAAGAAGAAAACATACCAAACTGCCTCTTGCTCGTACCAACAAAGGATTACTTATCAATTTTTCCTTTAAACTTGTATTTGTTTTTCTTAATGAAGAAACAACCTAGTTATAGAAAAAATAATATTGAAATTGGACATTTCCACGCGCGTGCTTACAAAGGGAGAACCTATAGTTTCAGAACAGGCAAACTGTGCATGCATGGATTGGTTGCTGTACGCCTTAGTAATATCCAATCTCATAAAGTCGATCAGATCCTCCAAATTGAGTAAGTGCTATATCCAATAAAAGTTATTGTTTCCCCTTTACATGCTGCTGCACATGTCTAAATCTGTGTATTAATTCCTGCACCACAACATTGTGAGTTTAGCGTGTAGTTGCCTAGTAACATAAACGAGTGCCAGTGGCCAGTGATACCTGCAGCAGTATTTTATGATATCGAATCTGTTACTGGGCGCAGTGGTTTAGTTCGCATCTACGCTCAATCTAAGAGCAAATTGTGTGAGGTTTGGTTTTCCGAACACAGTGTTCCTAGGATACTACCCAGGCTTGTCTGTAAGATTTTCTAAAAATAAATGTTGTACAAAAGCAAATAAGAAAACCCATATATTTAACTAACTCAAGAGGAAAATTCATAGTTGGTGTTGCTTTGATGGTTCCTTATGAGCTTCATAAAAAAACATTTGCAACTCAGAGTCACTACACAATGTTAAGCACTTTTCCCATGCCGTATTGATAGTGAGGTAATGAACAGTGAGGAACGTAAAGGCTGCAAGGATGTCTTGAAGGCATGTTGCAGTGATAAAACCTACTGAATGTGTTGAGTTAATACTTCAGTAGTGGTGTTGTGACGTGTTCCAACCTCGGAATCAGGCGATATTTTTGTTGAAATGCGAAGCTTCTCTGAGAGCCGTCATTTTAGCCGTTCCCCCATGGTTGCGCTTAGGTGTAATTTAAAAAATGATTACCATACTATTAATGTGAAAGCATTTCTTGCCTCGTTAGTGGCGTGCGCATAAATTGTTACCGTGGCGTGTCCTCGTAAAGAAGAGAATAAAAAGATAAGTGAATTGTTATCATTCCATTACTCGAACGACCAGCCTTCTGTTCTTCAGCTAGGCTCACAAACCACAGCTCTACAATTTTGTTTGTAGCAAGAGCTACATTGGCCGCAAAGTCACATTTTCACTGAAGCGGGGGCAGAGTCGTGATCGCACCGTTCCTACATCGCATCTGGCGAGCTACATCAGGGGTGTAGTACTGATGACTGATGGCTAACTATTCGCTAACCAGTGCCAATTAATGGCTATCTAGTCACTAACTAGTACTAATGTCTAACTGGTCACTAACTAGTACTAACTATTAGTCATCACTGAACAGTCGTGAGTAATGACAATGACTGGCTATGACGTCATCTCATGGAGACGACATCATGACTGCCCAACCGTTTATGTTTAATAACCAGAACTGGCATCGTAATGACGTCACATCCGGTTATGACGTCGCTCCTGGTGATTGCATCACCAAGCGATTCACGCATGTGCATGTTCTGGCAATCGGGATCGCATGGCGGCGTCTGCAGGCAAGGAATTGCATACACCCGGTCAGGGCCTATCCCATCCAGAAAGATGAAAGACCGGGTGATAAATGTAAACAATTTGGGGAGAGAGGGATCCTCATCCACGTAATTTGAGAATGCACTAGCTGCCCAAGAGCTCAGACCAAAATTTATAGCAAAGAAGCCTAGGAAACGTCTGCGAAGCGAGGACCCAACTCTGTTGAAGCCAGCCATCTGCCTGGTGGAAAAGGCCGCGAGGAGTCGAGACCTCTTTGCCAGCCTGTAAACGCGGAGATCCCTGCCCCCGTTCTCCAGGCCTGCGTGCTGGGGGCGGGGTGCAGGGGGCCTCCATCCTGGTGGAAATAAAAGTTGTTCTCTTGCTTCACGTACTGTATGCTCACCCAGCGTTGATTACGGTCTCCATCACTTTAGCCATCCTCCTTCTCATCACAGTGTTATGCATACGGAGCGCAAAATTCTCCAGTCGTCGTAGAAGAATGTAATCACAACAACGTTTGCATTCGGCATTGCTTTACGGCAAGGCGTCATGAAGACGGTGACCCTTGACCAAATGTGAGACATGACGTCCTGGCTTCCACAACAATGACGCCGCAGCCGCATTATGCAGATAAGCCCAACAAAAACGAGATGCAAGTCTCAGATAACCCCGCGAATAGGAAAAGCCACTGTGAGACAACCTACCCGCGCTTACTAGCCCTAACGAAGCTGAGTGTCGACGCTGAGGGCGTCGTGCAACGCGAGAGTAAAGGCATCCGACCGGTAGAAGGGGCTCAGCACCAAAAATATACTTTGTTGGTGCTTACTATATTGCGCCACCGGAAATATGCACCATGAGAGTACCCATCAGTGGTCTCAGCTAACCAATCAGCTCTGTAGTTCTTTAACACCTATGACTATAAAAATCAAACATAGCTTGGAAAAAAATTCCACAAAAAATTGATTTGAAAATGTGGCAGATATA
>JAJIZL010108592.1:0-12248 GCA_023969395.1 Amblyomma maculatum | reverse complement strand
TTATAAGCTGGGAGAAATTATAATGGTTGAAGACCTGCCAGCGTACACCGCATAATCTGAGGCCCATTTTACTGCATGTTCTGATGTCTCCCGGGGATTTTGTTGAATCTATTTCTTGATTTGCCGTATATATATACGAATAAGGGGCATATCAAAAAATGAGGCAACTCAAAAATGAGATCTAACAAAATCCGCGGAAGGCATCAGAACATGCCTTAGAAAGGGACTCAGATTAAATGGTGAACGCTGGCAGGTCTTCAACCATTATAATTTCTCCCAGCTTATAAAACCCTCGCTTCAGATAGTGGATTCTCTAAAAGTGAGAGTTTCATTACCCTCGTTGTTAATGACGTGGGATGCAAATGCAGAGAGAAAATATGGATGGAAATAACCAAGCCGCATGAAAATAGTTTCATTTAAAGTTTCCATTGGAACGCGAATGAAAACGAAGGGGACTACCCCTGGTCAGCTTGAACCGCCAGACTACAGACAGATTTGCGGTTACAGCGGCTGCTGTTAAGTAGCAAGGGCTTGGGAGATCTTCGTTCTGTTTTGCCACGGTTCTAAGCATTGAAACGCGGCTGCTGGCAGCAATACTGTAATATGAATGTAAGCTAGAAGAGAGTGAGGGCGAGATTCGTCATCAACGATATTTCAAACGCTAGAGATGCTTTACGAGACTCGTTACTGGGCTTAGAACAAAAATCCTTAAGCCGTATACTTTTAACAAGACTTTACATTGTTTCAACTCGTGATAATTGGAACAAAATATAAATTATTGCGAACTCATAGATTCGACCTGTAAAACCTGGTTCTCTAGACTTACAATAAAAAGAAGTTTATAATTTGTTTATTGCCACATAGAGGTCCACACCAGCGTATAAGTAATTCTATTTGAAGAATAATATACTACATATAATGATCACCACTTGCTGCGCATCTGTCCTAGGCTTTTTATTCGTTCTACACCCTATTAGAATTACTGTCTTTAAAATATTATTCAACATAAAACTAGTGGACGCATTGATTTTAGTGTACTTTGCTCATGTCAACCGAACCAGGTCCTAAAATTTTGTTCAAGATAATTTACCTTTCTTTGTTCTTTCAACTAGTGCATAATTGGCGGACAATGATGTATACCAGTCGGTGTGCATTAATTGTATCGGAAGTGGTATGGAACGTGAGGAAATACTTGCTGCAAGAAAACGCTCTACCTCAATGAAGTTCAAGTTGAATAGTAGGTGATTGAATGTTTGCAGCTTTTGAACGTAACGATATTGTGCATTCATTTAGCATTAATATCGTAAGCCTTATTAGGTTGATATTAAAACGCTTCTACTATTGTGAAGTTTGAACTTTAGCACTTATAGAGCCTTCCTCGTAAGCCAGTGAATGTTCATAGAAAATTGCTCCTCTACTTTGCCACAGAAATCGACCAGCCATTTACCTCCAGGTGCACACTTCTCAGGTGGATTGCATTTAGCATCGCCGGGAGTGACCATATTACACTATATTTTGCACAAGCTTGTCCCATAAGGCAACCTATAAGAAATTATGTAAACCATTTAGTGGCAAGAACCGGAGACAGCCTCTGCTGCTATTGTTATCGGCCTCCAACTTGATGAAGTTCTTTGTCCTTATCGCCGTTAGTACAGTTCTCACCCTGATCTTAAATTCCTTGAAGCACACTGCCCGCAGAGGAACATCTCTTTTTTCGAGGTCCACCTGTTATGAAATGAAATTGCTCCCGTTTTCTAGCACCCATATTCAGTGTAGTGCATGTTTTACTAGCTCTCTTTATGCCCTTCACCGGCTCAGCGCTGTTTGATACTCATTCCAAATTAACAGTCTCCATTCGCTAGCTCTGAACGTATTCCTGCCTTTCCATATACATTGGGTTATCGATAATGATCACATCCCGGAAAAGGTTCACTTGAATACGTGAATACAGTGCCACATTATGACACGTTAGATGCACCGTTGCCATCTCCCTTCTCATCTGTTCCAGCCCGAGTTTCCATAAAAACAAGCTCTGCAGCAGCAGATTCGTGCTCCAATTTCGCCATGTCGCACATTTCTACGCAGCATAATTCGTGAAGAGAAGCTATCTTTATGCCGCATTGTAGCTCAAATGGCTCTTCCCTTTAATCTAAGTAACCAGTGTCGTGGCGAACAATTGTAATTCGCCGGCTTTGGCAGCGAATGGGTTAAACGGTAAGTGTCCTCATTGTTGCCCTTTGCTGGAACAGTGTGATGTGTGATGCTTGTGAAACAGCCTAGATACCACTTCTTTTGAGTGAACACTTCATCGGGAAGGAGAGTCACTGAAGGAAACTGGAAAAGGGCTGTAGCAAGTTTGGAGTGAATAATTGCATCACCGGAACTTGTCTGTGTTTTCATGTAAAACTAGTCTGCACTCCTTTTTTCAAATTCTCTCGCACACTCTCTTTCTCCTTATGCCTAATGACAAAGGCTCGAAATAATAAAAATATAAGTACACTTGAACGAAGTTGTTCGGTAAAGACTGCCATCATAATTATTGAATAGTCTTTCCTGCACAAATTATATTTCGCTTCACAGTCCTGAGCAGTGAAACCTGGGTTTATTACCTTATTATGCCATATTATACATTCAATATTTTATTATTCGATTAATCAACATAGCGTTAATGTTTTGCTTAAGTTGATACCAGAAGTGCACGTAACCAAGTGCTGCTGATGTGTCTCAACATACATTGCATGCTCTTGAACAGTATAAATACCTAAGAACAGGCTCTCGCACAGTCAGATTTTTTGAAGACTTCCTCCGCAGCTTCACTGATGAAAATAATGTACGCTTCGCTCATGTCGCTTTTCCTCCTGCTCACGGCAGTTACACTAGAGTCAGTACTGGTCTGCCTACTGCTCATATCATGCACTCGTCTCCACACTGCGAAATCCTTATGACGTCTCTGCCACACACTACCTCGAAGCCACTAGACGCGCCTGTTTAGAACGTGATGAGGGCATTTAATTTCTTGCGGTTATTATATTTTCGCTTCAATGCTAAATTGACTGTTGCACTTTTTCCTAAGCACGTTCTAAACGCCATATGGATGTCTAATGTAGCTTAATTCCGAAGCTCAGTAAATAATTTGGTTGCTCTTTTCTCTCAAGCACGTATTGCTGTTACACATATCTGGACAAATTTAGAATGCTTAAAAAGAGTGCATTTAATTTATGCGTCTCATTTAAATTGTCAGGAAAGAACAATGAGAAATGCTTCTAAATACGCTTAGTTTGCATACTTTAGGAACTTTCTTGCTCTTATCAGCGTTCTGACTCCAGCTGACTGTTTTAAACTTACATTACAGAGCCTATGTTCCCAATAATGCTGCCAGACGCCCCATGCGCCGACAATACAGTTGCGTGGGCTTAGTAAGGCGAAATTCAATTTTACAGCTTAGGTGTTTTTATTGCATAGAACTAGACCACTTTTAAGCTGTTGACCAGGGAATGTTCGCTGTACTATTTAAACCGTTCTGGCAAATGCCCATAACTTGTACTCTTTCCTTGAAGCATACTACGGGGCAGGTGCCCTGTTGTCACGTTCTTCACAAAACACTTATTAGTGTTTTGTTCAAAAAACACTTCATTAGTGTTTTGTGAACAAAACACTGAAATTCCCTCTCCCAGTGTGTGAGACGCTGCGTGTGACTGCTTACACTCATGATATTACGCTGTATCTGCGTGATGAAGCGAGCCTGCGGCGCTGTCTTCATCTTTTTGACAGATACGGCAAGGTGTCTAGGGCTGCTCTCAATTTTAAAAAAAGTAAATATCTTTTGAGTGACAGTCCAGAAGCACTCCTCAATGGTGCCCTACCAATTATTCACAGCGACATCATCCGCATACTTGGCATCTATTATGAGGCATTTGGGATAGCAGCTTCAGTGTGGACTTCCGTCTTAAACGAGGTGCGCAGCAAGGTGACTACAGCCAGTTCCTTTGAACTACCCATGTTGGAGAAACGCTACCTTGACCACACTGTTTTCAGCAGGCGAATATGGTACCTCGCACATGTAACGCATCCACCTCTCAGAATTTTGCGTTCCCTTCAGTCACTTGTAAGTTCATTTTTTTGGGCAGGTCACACGGAACTAGTATGCCATTCGGCACTCGGCCAGCCACGTTCGAAGGGTGGGTTTGCCTTCCCTTCTTTGTCAGTATGCTGTCGGCTGCTGGCTCTACGCTTCCTTCTTCGTTTGCTGCAGGGCGAGGAGTGCCCAGCACGGGTGCGTGCCTTCTATTTTTTAGGCACAAATGTAAGGGAGCTTGTTCCTGACATATCACTGAATGGGAGACCTCAGGCTTTCCGGATGTCTGCTTTTATTCGTGTATGGTGGCATTTCGTCTCCACGTCCGCCATGTGAGCCCTGACGTAGACGTCTTTGTGAACAGAATAGTGGAGTCAATGGGAACGCGACTGCTTCCGCTGGTGCCTGCGAAGGGCGGATTCCCCTTGGTTACCACTCACAGCGTCGTTTCTGCCAGCGCATTTACGTGACTTTATGTGGCTTTTGGAGTGGGCGGTTTTGCCTACACGAGATCGGCTGCAGCGATGGGGCATTGTGCGGACAGTGAGGGGCCCCAACTGCCCACTTCAAGTATCCAATCGTCACATGGCCCAGCAATGCGTCGTTGCTCGTGCTTTTTGGAGGGGAGTTAATGCCGGTTTCAGATATCGAGGTATTAATCGATTTCAGAATTATGGTAGATGGCCTCGCGGTCACTTTGCACGATTGCTGATTGTAGCTGGCGCTTTCGCGTTATAGCTCAATCGTTGTGAGGCTGTCGCATCGAGCCGGCGCCGACGTGCGCTCTTCCCTATCCTGGCGCGTCAGCGAAAGGAGATCGTAAGCTTTCTGGCTGATGAACTTTTCTACCTTGGTGAACGAAAGTTCCTTCGCCAATGGTCTTGCCCTTTTGTTTCCGTGTCGGATAGACATGTACGGGGGGGTTTTAAACCACCTTGGTACCTGTAATATAATGTAAATATTTACGTCAACTCACTCCTGTATACATCGCAACACACATGTGCATCCACACATGTCGAATGAACGTGTAGTTAGTGGCTTTTAACACAACTTGGTACCTGCAATATAATGCAAATATATATGTACACTCACAGCTGTTCACATTGCAATCCACATGCTCAATACATACTGTGCGTATGATTGCTGTATATGTTTATATTTATTTCGATGTCAGCGCACGTTAAAGATCCCCAGGTGGTCGAAATTACTCCGTAGCCCTCCACTACGGCTCCCCTTTCTCTCTTTCCACTTTCACTCCCACCCTCCTCCCTTCCCTTACGGCGCGGTTGAGGTGTCCACAGAGCAAGTGTGACAGATACTGCGCCTTTCCCTTCCTGTGAACCACAATTATTTACATTTATTTTATTGTATATGAAGGTACCATATGTACCTTCATGTACATTGTCGTTCAAAATTTTATATATCATCACCAACTGCCCAAACTTTATTCTGTATGTAAATACTGATCTGCGATGTATTTGTTCGTTAGGATGTATTTTATGTACACTTTAATTTGCTGTTCATCATATGCAATTCCTGTTTGGTCATTTGTCGCCGCTCATGTGAATGTCTAATGTGAATGTCTTATGTCTAATAAAACATTTTCTAAACAAAACACTTATTTGGAGATGAAGTGAGCCCCGCCGGGGTGGTGCACTGGTAAGACGCTCGAATACTGTCCGGAGTGCCCGGTTTTGAACCCTACCACGGTGGCTGCGTTTCGATGGAGGCAAAACGAAGTTGCATCCGTGTGCTGTGCGATGTCAGTGCACGTTAGAGATCTCCAGGTGGTCAAAATTACTCATTAGCCCTCCAATACGGCTATCCCTTCTTTCTTTCCACTTTCACTCCTACCTTCATCCCTTCCCTTACGGCGCGGTTCAGGTGCCAACAGAGCAAGTGTGACAAATACTGCGCCTTTCCCTTCCTGTGAACCAATTATTAGTATTATTAGCATGAAGTGATGGGGAAATACTTTTTACATGGTCCTTTCTATGTGTCGTCTGGAACAACCGTAGAGCTCCAATGGGCATTTGAAGTTTAGGAAATAACTTAAATTCTGCTGACACTAGTGCACTTAAATACAACTTTTATCACTGTCATTGTCAATTTAGTTGCTATACCAACATTCTTTCTTATAGAGCGCATTATATATATTGTACGTAGTGTTCACAAGGCCGTTGGCGACCAAAAAAAAAGGAGGATTGAAATTTACTTGAATAAACTCTTTATTGGCCTTACTTGCGCTCTCTAAATAACTAAGCAATCGGCGGCGGCGATAGCAACAAGCGTGCTCGGCGGTTCCTGATCTAGGAATTCCCGTCGTAAGCGTCAGCGCAAAAACGTCTAGATAAGCCGTGAGCTTTGCGAGCATAAACTGCAACATTGTCAAAACACGCGCGAGCGGCAGCAATTTTCGAGAAATATCTCGGCATCTTGTGCGACAAAGAAAATGATAAGGCTGCTTCTAGCGACAGTGAGCATGAACAAACAAATAATACAGAATCCATTTGTGCTCTTGAAATATAGTGATGAGGCCGAAGTCTGGTGGGTGTTGAAAAAGAGCAAATAACAATTTTGAATTGTCCGCGGTAATATGTAAGAAATCTTTTGCCAGTTGTTTCTGAACGTCGTTATTGACATTAATTTGCAACAGAATATCACTTTGCAGGGCAGATCGTTTTTGGGTGCCATTACTCTCAAAATATGAATGCAGTATACGGATGCATGACCTCACCACTGGTTTATAAAATGCCGAAATTTCAAAGAAACACTCGCGCCATTCAATCGGTTTGTCAAATTTGCAAACTTTTGCGAGAGGTGCTATAATATTTTAGGTTGTTTTGATGCGTATCCTTTTCGTACTGAATATTCTTGGCTTACCAGGGCAGTGATAGCACTTTGAGGGAACTAATATAATTTGCAAAAAAAAAAAAAAAACATAGCAACTTTTGTTTTTTGCGCAGTACGAACTACGTCATATTTTCATTAGTGCTAGAAGCAAAGCGTCTGATAACGTCATGCGATTAAAGGTTAGAATCCCTGTAAACAATGTTTATTTTGAGGCTACATGAAAGAAAGCATCACTTAAGTGCGAGCGCCCCAAATATGCTATGAGTAGGTCGAGTAACCTTTCACAAACAGTTGTGCATTTAAAACTGACATATATAGCAGTATTCATATTATTCTCATCCTTCTGCACTGCGAACTAGCAGAGTGGTCACATGTACAGAATACAGCTGGCTGAATTCTCCTAAATAATTTTTCAGTCAGCGGAGTAGCGATCACTGCGCAAAGGACATCTCGCTCGACACGAAGCACCTGATCGCCCGTATCAATCGCACCGTAGCCCCGTTTCGTGGAGCTAAGAAAGACAGTAGTAGAGCAGTACACTGAAATTGTTTACCTATTCATGAAACCCAGTGACGCGAGCAGAATACAAGGCTTGATTGATGCCGCATGCTTTGAACATTTTTCCAGAGTGCACGTGTCGTGCCTCTTCTAAATTTAAGCTATTGGTGGCTCACGACGATGTTCGTGATACAAGACGAGATATTTCACGCTCAATAAGGTGCATAAATGAGCGAAATAAGACGTAGAAAGCCAGCAGCATTGCCTTATTAGCACCCTGCAATGCAGATTTACTGGCGCCACCTAGCGGCCGACCGGATCTAACAATGAGGCGGCCCAGAAGCAGACGCCATATATGTTGCGGCAACTACGTTCCTTTTGCATTCGCGTTTTTTATCTAGTGGCTTCAGTGCTCTCGAGCAATGCTTGGAGTACTAAAGATGCGAACAAGAATAAAAATAAGTGCATGAGCGGTGCCAAAGACTGCCACAAGAGCGAAGGGGACCCAAGCGTGCCGATTGCTAGGGAGAACTTGTGAGAAAAGATAAAATAATATTATATCAGCTGTTAAAAAGTAGTGTAACTGAAAATTCGTTTTCTTAGAGGGTCAACAGCGTATAGACGCCAAGGGGTTAAAATAAGATAATTGCTCTATTGAGAGGGGAAAACGGTTTAATCTTCTGTCTCGGGGCGGCCGCATGCTGGTTGGAGCACTCTCATCAGTACACACTCCGCGCTATAAATATTGGCTTCTACTGCTATATGCTACGCAGGATCGAGTTGCATTGTCGTTCTTTTAAAGTATGTAACGCCCATAAAAGCAACAAAGTCGGGCCGCTGCCTCATCCAATTCCCGCCGCATTTCATCCAAGGCGAAATACAAAAAATACTCTTGAGCTCTCTGAAGAGGGCTTTTAATGCGGTGTCTAATCAAAACCTTATTACAGAATTTGATAGGCTCATTTATCTGTAAACTAGTTGTTATTGTGCTGAAAACGTCGAACTGGCGGTGTTTGCAGGCCCGTGATACAGTGTACGCAGAGCAGGAACTTCGTTCTATTGTTCCTCGCTAAACATTTCTTTAAGGGACTGCTCTAGCAGCTCAAGATTTTCTTGTCCAAGACGATCCACCGTTCGATCATTAGTAGCATTAGTCAAACATCATATCTAATGGCCCTACTAATGGAAGCTTTGCGTATGAGTGCCAGCGTTACCCGCCGGCTCTCCCCACGCTTGAGGTACGGAGACACAAAATGCAAGCCCGTTTTCGATGATGACGCACGCTACAACCGCACAGTGCTTGCAATCGCCACGACATCCGTAGCGGGAACTGCACCAGCCTTCTTGTAACCTCCATGGCCCTGTCGAAAGCTGCGCACCACTAACAAAAGTGTGCATCATGGTATTAAACTGTAAAGCGAAACCACGATGAAATTATTATGCTGCCGCAATCAAACAAAAGTAAGAACAAAAAAAGTAACAGGCGACCAATATCTTCTCAGGTTCTTTCTACACTTCTGTGAACGTAATAGGTAAATTAAAAACTCCGTTTACATCAGCCAACATTTTCTAATTGTTTGATCATTTATGACTTCATCACATATTCACGTGACGCTCTGCGGCAATAAATATCCTTCCATAAGAAGGTCCGTTTACTTAGGCAAAATTCAACGTCGTGCGCGCGGTTGCTCCGTCGCGCGCGGCGCGCACTTCGCGGTGACGTCGGCAGCGTTCACGTTCTAAGCATGACCATTCTCGAATAGGCGGTGTACTTTCGCCAGTATTAGTGTTTGGAAGTAGCTCTTAAGACATTCGATTGCCTTAAAAACCGCAGAAACTGAGAGCCGACATGATTCCCGCCATACGACGCGCATGGACCCCGACCGCGCCAGCCGCCTGGAATTGCCCGGCTCCGTCATTTTTAGTGCTGAAAGCAGCGCCCCACAAGTGCCGCCTGGTCACTTCAGGTTGCCTCTATGTAGAGCCGGCTTTCTGCTACCTAGTCAACGTTTTGGGTCGCCACATGGCTGAGGCACACTAATAAATACTCCAGCACATGGCTCTTAGATGGAATAGAAACCAATAAGGTTGCGCTTTCCAAGGTTTGCTTTCTTATAAATCAGAGTGCTAATAAATATTATAACTGTTGAAATGAACAAGATATAAGAAGGCAGATCAAATGGATGCAGCAATATGAGACAGTCCAATAGAAGCAGAAAAAGCTCCCTGTAGATGTAGAGAACATGCAGAAACTGTAAATACGGGGATATCGTAACGGTACTGTGAAAAAAAACACCGGTGTGAGCAAAACTTGGAAATGAACAATCGGAGTTGATCTTCACCCATACGAAGACATGATGGCCGCTTAACATACTTAGTGCGCACTGACTGGCTGCTCTGGAACGACATCGCTGATAACGAGATTAATGAGTCTATGCAATCATACAGCCTAAAACCATCTCTGCTGATATTCATCTGCAGATGGTAAATAATAGGGTCAAAAAGAAGGCATGTATGTCTTTTATTGGTAGAGATAAAATACATATGGCTGCTGGGATTTGATAAAGCTTTAGTTTGAATATCACTTGTAATAGTCTTTGATCAACAGCGTTGTTTCTTGCAATTAGGAGACGGCATCTTGGACAAAAGAAATAAGTGGACATCATTCTTACCTTAATTAGGTAATCACTTTAAAACATTTTGGTCAGGAAGTTAAAAACATTTTGCGGAAATTATCATCAAAAATACAGTAACTTCATGTTGTGCTATACGTGCTAGATAAACTCTTATTATTTCTGCAACAAAGTTTTCTAGTACCGATAAAAGTTGTATGAATAATGTGTGCACAAAGCAACCAAGGAATGCAGTTAACCTGACTCCACAGACGAGAGCCTCTTAATGTGTCATAGCAGCCTAAAGGTACAGGGACAATACGAGATGTTCATTCTGCAGTGTGGTAACCTTCGTCTTCATAGCCACTGCCATGCATCGCGTGCTGGCGCGCTCGAGGAAGAAGTTGGTCGCTGCCTTGCTGATTCGCCACGCCTGACGCTCCGCTGCGAGTTCTTCCTGAGAGGCTGAATCCATCTGGGTTTACTGAATAAATACACCCCCACAATTGGTGCAGGTGCTGCTGGGTACGTTCCCATCCACCCTAGAACTCAGAAGCCGCACATTGCCCTTTGCTTCCACCATGCCGGAGGATACCACCTCGACATCGCCGCCAGTACCAACCACGGTACTGGCGTTCTACGGCAGCGTGATCCATGCCTCTTCAGTGGCACGGCCGACCAAGACTTCGACGACTGGTGGTCGGCGTATGAACGTGTCAGCAGTTATCACAGATGGGACGACACTATCATGCTAAGTAACGTTCTTTTTTTTACCTGACCGACGTGGCGAACCTCTGGTTTCGCAACCATGAGGCAGACCGGCCATCTTCATCTGCATTTAAGAAGAATTTTGCTGAAGTATTCGGCCGTCCTGCAGTTCGCAAGCTACGAGCAAAACAACGATTGCGTGAGCGCACTCAGCATGCCGAAGAGTCATGCACAAATTATATAAAAGACATCGTTGATCAGCGCAAACGTGTCGACCCACTAATGTTCTAAGCGGCTAAGATCGGAAACATCCTGAAAGGTATCTCCGAGGACGCGTGTCAGATCCTCTGGGTGAAAAATTCTGCCACCGTCAGTGACGTGATTAAGCTTTGCCAGAGCTACGACGAGCTTCGAAAACAGCGCGCTTCTACCAAGATGTCCAACATTAGAGACGACACCATCTCTACACTAGCACTAGGTGGTTCTACTTCATCAGAGGTCAGTTCAGTCGTTCAGTCGTGTCCGACTCTTCGTGACCCTATTGACCATGTCACGCCACGCTTTCCGGTCTCTCACTATCTTCCTAACATCACATAACTTCATCTGCAGTGCCTCGAGGATGCCATCTAACCATCGCGTTCGCGGCCTACCCCTTCTCCGGCGACCCTCAACCTTTCCCAACATCAAATCTTTCTCCAGCTACTCCTCTCTTCTCATCAGAAGACCAAAGTAGCTGAGCTTTAACTTTAGAATTTGACCCTCCAATGAGCAGTCACGGTGTATGGTCGACAATATTGACTGATTTGATCTTCTGGCAGTCCAAGGAACTCTCAAGAGTCTTCGCCAGCACCACAATTCAAACGCGTCAATTCTTCGGCGGTCAGCCTTTTTCACAGTCCAACTCTCGCATCCATACATCACAACTGGAAATACCATAGCTCGAGTTATACGGATCTTGGTTGGAGGACTAATGTCTCTGCTCTTTACTAGACGGTCAAGGCTAACCATTGCTCTCTTTCCCAGAAGCAGGCGTCTCCTAATTTCATGGCTGCAGTCTCCTTCCGAGGTAATCTTGGAGCCCAAGAAGAGAAAATCTGTCACAGCTTCCACTTCTTGTCCCTTGATGCTCCAGGACTTGATAGGGCAAGACGCCATGATCTTTGTCTTTTTAATGTTCAGTTTAAGCCCAAACTTCTCACTCTCTTCTTGTACGCGCATCAGAAGTCTCTTGAGTTCCGCTTCACTTTCTGCCATTAAAGTGGTATCATCCGCATATCTAAGGTTGTTGATACGTTTTCCAGCAATCTTCACTCCAGCTGAAGACTCGTCCAGACCGGCCTTCCTCATGATGCACTCTGCATATAGGTTAAATAGGCAGGGCGACAGTATGCAGCCTTGCCTCACTCCTTTCTCAATCGGAAACCAATCAGTAAGACCATGCCCAGTTCTGACTGTGGCCTCTTGTCCTTCATACAGGTTCCTGAGGAGACAGATGAGGTGAA
>JAJIZL010108587.1:0-23901 GCA_023969395.1 Amblyomma maculatum | reverse complement strand
GTGTGTGCGCGTGTGTGTGTGTGTGTGTGTGTGTGTGTGTGTGTGTGTGTGTGTGTGTGTGTTTTAGTACGCTCATACAAATGACGACAAATGCTCTTTTTTACCTTCTTCATTTCTTCCAGATAATCATCACTATTTTGTGAAGCAGGTGCTGAAAAGACGGAAAATGCACATGATTAGTCATCTCTGTCGAGCTTGCAGCTGTATTAGAATCTGATAATAAAGCCTCTTAATGGAAAACCGACGTGTCACTGATGCAATTCGAACCAGTGTTTCTGATAAAAAGGTTTCTGGAATTTCACGAGTTGTCTGGCGTTTGTTTCTACCCAGAATTCTCACGTCGCGGAACCGTGGTACACAACTGGTGCAAGCCCTACACTGCAAAACAAGTAGCTCACCCTCATTGTTTTCAAAGTCTTTTGCATGTTCTCTTACTCGGTCATTCACGCAACGTCTAGTACGTTCAATATAGAATTTTTAAGAGACAATGGTAGTTTCATTGGAAATTTCTTTGCCTTGTGCACAACTCTACGCTTCTAATGCTTTCTTTCAGTGCACTGCTGTGTGGCGGAGCAGCACCTGGGCCTGCAAAAGGGGCGTTAGCCGGAGAAGCCTGAAGCCGGAACCGCATGGAGCGTTTTTCGCGGCATACCGCCGCGTTGCCGCCGACGCGCGAGCACCCGCACGAGAAAAATTGAGCGGCGGTGTTGCGCCGCGTTTTCCGGGTTACCAGACCACACAACTCCCAACGAGATGAGTTATCTCTGTTACCGCATATATATTATGCCCTTTAAATTACGGGACACTACAGTAAAAACAATCATCATGTAATTATACAGCGACATTTCCTCCATAGTGTATTTATCAAACTTAATTTCGAACAGCAACATTGCGTGCGAAACACTACGCGCGAACGAACACGACACGTGAAGCACGTGGCTCCTTGAACGCGCGCACTAGCTTTCCCGACGAAACAACAAAGTTCCGCCAAAAAGGTTCCGCCGAGATGCGCGGAGAGCAGAGCCATCTGTTGGCAAACCAAAAAACCAAAATGACACGTGACTGCACGCTGATTGGTGGACGCCGGCCGTGACGTCAGTGGACGCGCCGTGCGAGGCGTTTTTTTCTACAAAGCGTAGAACCACGCGGCGGCGCGATTTCGTAGTGGGAACGCGTCAGAATGACGCGCGCGTCCCACCATCCGCGCGGCAATCGCGCCCTAAATCGCGCCATGCTGTTCCGGCTTGACGTTTGGCTTAGCTGGAATCCGCGTGGCTTGCCCGGGCACAACAAAGCACAGGAAAATCTCAGGTGAATAAAATGTTGAGTAAGAACCTCGATGAAATGAAGATTTGCCCAGCTCAACAAAACTAACTGCATAAGGTGTGAAGGAATCGAGTAGTTATATGAAAGAAATATGAAAGAAGTTGGCATAAACTGTTGAGTTTGTATAAAACGGCATCAAGCCTGCTTGTCCGCATGTCATTTTGAGTTCAGGAACCAAGCTTAAGACTATCAGATACAATGTCTGGTGAGCACGAAGTACCAGAAAATGCTTCATATCAAGTCAGAAAATGCTTTGATGTCAAGTTTCAGTATCCTACAAATTCAAATATGATTTCAAGTGGGGCTTTAATGTACACAATGATACAGTATATTACAAACGCGGGTAAGCAAAATACTGATCTCCAGGAAGGCTAGTTTGGCAGTTATGTAGTTTGTGAACTGCCGTACCGAAACACAGTGTCAGAATAAATTCTTTTTCCTCCTCCCCCGTTTAAATTTATATACTGCATTGTATATTCGAACAAAGTGTAGGAATTTGTTTATTTGCTTTTTGGTTTAGTTTTAGGGACGAAACCGACACTTTTGTTGCTGAAGATTTCGTGGTACGGAAACACGCTGCCGCTACAGCCGACGCAAAGATTGGTTGATGCCTGCAGCGGCTCACTGCGCTCTTTGCCTGCACAGTTGTGGGCATCGACGCACACGGCTCCGACATCGTCGATGGTCACAAATGCGAAGGTCATAATGGCATTGCCCAAATAAAAGTAATCGCTTTTGTGGTTCCGCAACCGGGATCGCGTGTCATGCTCGCGCGCTACATGGGGTGCCATTCTAGGTAGCCCTGAGAGAGAACAGATGCCACAAAGCATTAAGCTAACGACCAAGACACAGGTAGCAGGAAAGAAAAAAAATTACAAGGGTTCAACGCTGCTGAACCAAATATTGAGCGAAAGCATTAGCTGCGGGTGTTCTTCTTCTTCTCTTTTTCTGCCCACATATAAAGCCCCGCCTTAACCAACCCACATGAACGTGCCTTAGTGGCCTATAGGAGTAACGTGAATTCCATGGTCCTAGCAGGCTGATTCTGACATAACCGTCCTACGTGAAACGAGAGATCCAAGTTGGCAGCTCCTGCAACCCGTGTGTCACGTGGGGTGTGACGTCACAGCGTCACGTGGGTAAGACGTAACTGCGGCCGCGTCACGCGAAGACTTGAACGTGCGAGTAGTATTGCTTTCGCAATAAAAACGAACGAAGGTTAAAAAATGCACAGAAGCTGCCGCAGACGGTGACGGCCCATCCGAACGTCCTCGACTTAACGCGCAGCGCCCCGCCGTAGCGTGCGGGTAAACCTTCGAATACTCCAGGTTGAGCCACGAAAATCTGTTTAAGTAAACTAGGCCTGCGGCACTTGTCACCCTGGCCGACTTGGGCGCCCGTTCAAGATGTGTCACGCAGGAACGGCCCCAATTTACATAACAGCGGGCTTTGTAATGCATGGAAATAGACAGGAGATATGCCGGGACTCTCCCACAACAGCGTAGCAGCTGTAAAAATAGAACATTCGGGAACGCAATAATGCGGTTGCATTGCATATCAAGGAATAATATTGATCCGCTGCCCTCAACTGTAATGCATATTTCCATCTTCCACTGCGCCGGCTATCCGACTCAGGTTACAAGAAAATGAAAAAGTCTCCATATGTTTCAAATTCTCTGCCGAGCAGCTGTGGCATTTCAGGCTTGCTAGTTCGTACGTGTACGAATTCGGCGATTATCATCACTTCTTTATAGATATTTTAGGCGGCATACGGCTGCGATTATAACGCTGATGCGTTCTTGTTGTGCTTCATTAGAGGTGTGTTAAATTTACCACACATACTTAAAATCGACACCTTAGTTTAAGCAAGGATTCTTCTTTGTTATAACACAGTACCTCGAAAGGCTGTAAAGCTAACGCTGCTATAAACTCTAATAGATCGAAGTGATACACAGGTTTTGAACTTAAGTTAAAAGCAACTTTAATTTAGCCTCCAACCGCATTACACTTTTGATGGCCACTAGGCACAAGACTATCCTGGATTCCTTTTGTTTATGCCTCTCAGGATCTTTCTAGATTTCACGAAATATTTTGGGGATACCGTTTTAAACCAAAACTTTAAAGTTACCCCCTTATGTCTTTCACTAGAGACCACGCTTTCCCATTTAGCCGCTGTACCGAGGGTAAATTCAAGATGCCCCAGCAGGTTTTTAATGAAAGCAGAACTCCAGCAGGTGTCAGCGTTCTTTGAGTTTTATGCAGGCTGTAAAAACTACTAGAGGGTCCAAATATTTTGACATCAAATGTACCATTGCTGAATACCCATGTCAATTCAGGAAATAAAAAGTCATAATTTATAACTTTAAATTCAGTGCCATGTTATTACTGGACGCATAGGAACCACTGCGTCTTGCAAACTTAAATCAGGAAAGATTTTCCTTCGCTGTAAACAGTGTTAAGTCGTGTAGTGGCCATTTTTCAAAGAAAGGTTGTGATAATAAAAAATCAGAATTGGCATTTTAAATTCTGGTTTTATGATGTTGTAGTGATTCTGAAAGAAAATAACTATTTAATGTAACTCAACTTCTTTTGAGCTACTATTTTCCTCAAGACGAGAGTTATCATCCGCTTTTAGCAATAGAAACGACTTTGCGGACATGTATGCGAGGTCTCCACTTGATTGCTAATTTTCACCATAAACATTTGAAGGTGAAGACAGTTATATGCTCCATTCAAAGCGGATGCATCACTAAGAATAACAACCTGCTGATGATTAGCACCAAACCCACGCTTGAAAGATTTCAGTCACAACAATCATAACAAGGAAGAGCAAATGCAACAACCACACAAGCAATGAGAAACACGAAATCCGTTTAGATATGTAGGAGCAGGGAGAGAAACGTCGCTTACGTTCTCCATTGCAAACAATAGCCCAGGAGACGAAAGTAAAAATGATGCACTCTAAGTACTTGGCTGCCATTTTTTACCGTGGTGGCAAAACACCTGGAATAGAAAACAGAGGAAGTGTAGAACCTATTAGCTATACGCAGAGCCTGAACTGCCCACTAGAGCAGGCCAAACTGAGGGAGATTATACGCAGATTAACAATGATTAAAATTATATATATATATATATATATATGTATTGTCCATGTTCTAGATAGATATACGTAACCAGTAATATCACATCGTCTTGTGCATTTTATAGAACGTTTATTCATTGTCTATGTAACAGAAACCTGTATACATTCTGCATAATTGAAACAAAAATTTGAAATAAATAGATCACGAGAAAATTTACTGTTAGATTTTCTGATAAATTTGGCCTGCATGACGAAAATGTAAAGGTACATTGAACAAGAAAGGCACAGGGTGGGACTTTCAGAAGAAATGGCGACTTCCAATTGTGGCGGCAAGAAGCATAACACCACTTCACTCAGGGAACGCGAGGCAATTTTATCAATAATAAAAGCGGGTGTAACAATTAATGAAAAAGGTATTTGCTGCAATATTTGGAAGCAAAAAGAACTTCGAATATGAACAGTATACCGATACCACTAAGTAATTGCTGCAAATGTCACGCGGTGTTTAGGGTTTCAATCCAATTACTTGTTAAATTAGAATTAAAAGTGGCAAACATCAGTTATGTAAAAGCATTGAAAAAGGGTTCAGAGGGGCCTCAGATCGGAAGCTTAGCCAACGTTTCGACAATTGGACATGTCTTCATCTGGTCGAATATCAGTGGCAAATATCAATTCTAGCAGTCAAAAATTATGCATGCGCGGTGCATTATTCAAACTTTATACCAGCATGTTCCATTAAACAATTTATTGTCGCACTCCAGTTGTGCTGCAACCATTAGTATAGATATTTCTTCGTGCTGAAACTTGTGTTGTGACACACAGCTAGGTTGCCATTTAAATCAGGCAAATGGGCATGACGTACATAGAGTAATGGTTAGAATATGGGCCTAGATTCAAAAGAGCGCCATACGACTAGATAGACGTTCTATGTACTAGTCTGACTGTCTACAATATATTTTTTCCAGAACGTGCGTCTCAAGCCAGTATTCCTCCTAGAGTATTTCCCGACATTCTTTCAGAGTGTAAGCAAATGAAGCTTCATTTCAGCAAGCCTTGGCTAAATTACATCACACGAAACGATATATGACAAAACAGCGCAGTTTTTTTTAGGTATGTCGCCCATAAAAGGAAACAAAAAGATTAGCTGTAGCAGAGCGGACATGAATTCATAGCAATTGCAGAAGAAACATTTACGCGTCTTCCAACAAAATTTCACTAAACACTGAAAACAATGCCATACACCGCGGTAATAACACTGCGCGTTATTGAGTGCAGTGAAATTTTGTTGCGTGGTTGTCGTTCAGAAATAAGGTTCGATATGCTAGTCATACTTCTGATAATAAAAATGATACGAAGTGATGATGCCTGTATAACGCGTTAAAAAAATTCATGATGCACTTCATACTGTGGCAGTGAAGAAATGAAGCAATGGGATAAGTTTTATAGCAGTCTAGCGGAGTGCTTATGAGCACCTCATATGATCAAAAGTAAACGAAGGCCTTGGCCTTACTTTTCGAGAATGTTTCGACATGTTAAAGGGCATTTAAGGTCTTCTACACATTGCTGAAAACGATATCAGCTTGCGTAAAAAACGTGGGCAAAAAGGGGCTCATTTAGGAAAAGTAATCCGTTGCTTTTAATTGCAGCAGTTCATATCGCAGATTAACAATGCGGACTCAGTATGCTCATCCTAAACGGCATTCAGATTGAAGGACGCAAAATTTCGGCGATGTTGATTTCGCCTAACGTACGACGGATATCTCGGTCTAGCGGTAATAATTCCCGGACTAGCGTGATAGCACCTGCGTGCATGTTCTCAGTTACTATTCGACAATGTCTGAAATTATATTTCTACATTGTAAGGAGAGTGCTTAGGCAGATACAGTGAGATATACTGCTGCGGAGTGATCTTTTTGTGCACATTTGCCTCAATACTTGAAAATCATCGATGTCCGCCTTTTCTGCCTATGTATATTTTGCCTGACGAGGCGATGGTTTCGTGGATATTTTCTGAAATTATCGTTCTTGTTTAAAAATTGCAACTTGATCCCTCAAACAAGATTTCCTTACGCGGATTACCTTAATGCTATCATTTTCTAGATATACTGAACCAATCAAATAACATCACATCATCTTGTGCGTTTATGTAACGTTTATTCATTGTCTATACAAAACAAGCTCGTAGAGCGTTTTTTCCTGACTACACGTGTCAATAACATTACGGCAGTTGCATAGCGTGCCCCTTTTTTAGAGGGGAGAGCGACTTCCCGTGAACGTTTTCAGCTGAGAGAAGATGTTCAGAAGCTAGATAATGTCTTTATTTTTGTGTATTATGGATTGCAAGAAAATGCTATTCAAGCAGCTCCAACAGTAGTAATGGCAACTTTACTTTCCAGCATGTAATTTGGAAACAGGTGATATACACTTTTTTTTTTCTAGGTTCAGAAGTAATATTGGGTGACAGTTATTAAGTAGAATATAGCGAATTTCAATTGTGATCAGCGGTATGGAACCTTTTTGCGTTTTCATTAAATTTTTATGTTTGGAACGACTCTACAAGCCTGGCCGGCAGGAACAAAAGTACAATAAAATACATTTTTAGTGATTTTCGTGAAAGTGAAATCCGCTGTAGATTGTTTTTCCCAGTAATATAAGAGAGCTCATAATGTGTTATATAGTATGGGGCTCTTGCTTACAAAAAACCATGCCCACTGAAGTCAGCTCTAATTAAAGTACAATGACTATTTCAAGTACACTACGCAAAATCAATAATCAAGAAGAAACTGAATATATATAAATAGTGCATAATTCAAAACAGCAAAAAGCGCGAAAACAAATAAGCGCTTTTTTGGGGGCTGAAATGGATGCATTCATATTACCAACGCGGAAATAGAAATCCTAAATTTCTTTGCCTGGCCAGAGAGCCGGAGATGTTTCCAGGCCCTGCTGCATTTATGACGATTTCAGATTTGCCTTCCTAAATCGCGGCTTTTTTTTTACTGAACTGGAGCATATATTGGTTGCGATATACAGGGCACGGAATCGACAAATTCCATGCGTGTATTTAAGTCTGCTGAGATGCAGTATGTCAAAGGATCGCGAGTTCTATACGCCACCTGGTAAACGTGTCCAGTACAACGTTAGCGGACCTCAACCGCACTCGGCAAGATGGCATACTTGTATGGCGCATTTAGGTACAGTCTTGAGCAAAATTGGAATTCGACTCGCAGTTTTTTGGAGTTACATCTTGATGAATACGACATTGTTTGCTGCACAGAGCGAGAATGTTGCAGTTTTACAAGATGTAGCTACAGGGAAGTCGTTATCTTTATTTTTGTAGGCAATGAAATATCTTACTGGCTTTTTCAACTGGGACAAATCTTTGGAGCTCTGGCATGGCCAACGCACCTTCCCTTTGATAAATATTTGAGCGTCTGTTACACCTGCGAGGTACCTCGGAGTAATGTTTGAACACTACAAGATACGAAATATCACTGGAGTGGTGAATATTGACGTGTGCAGTTGAAAACAGCGATGTTAGGGGCCTTAGTTTACCGATGTTTGTGCGTCCAACTGTTTGCAATTTGTTCATGGTAGCTAACGTGTGGTATGTATTTCAAGCGCTACCATTGCGAAGGATTATTTCCCAGAAAAGTCACAGATTGCTAGCGACTTTGTCTGAATTGGTTTTGGAGAAAACAAGCACTATTTCGCATCGCTCAGGTAAAATTAGAAGACTTAACTTTGGATAATTTATTTTTGGGATAAATAGTGTCTAGATTTATGTTTTTACACAATCAAAGAAATTTAATTTCTACACAAATTTTCCAAGCTAGCGTGTGTCATATTTTATCCGAATGTTCATTGTCATCTAGTAAAGTTAAAAGCAGAACGCTGTGTTTCTTTTTTTTTTACTTTTTTTGAAAGAGGTTGCGGCGTTTTTCAACGTTATTCATACTGGAATACATAAGTGCAGTGCACAAAAGCGCCTTCAAAAGGACTTGCTTGACATAACATTGCCAGTGCCTGTGTATCGTTGTTTACACGGTGGAGGGGAAGGTAAGGACGTTTTAAAAAGACGAAAAGATTGCCAGTATGGTTGTCAGCAAAAACATTTTACCTTATTTTACACAGTGGTGTGGGATCGGTTAAACCATGGTTGAAAAAAAAAAAGGCTTCTTTGTCTCACGGTCCATGGACTGCGATTGATTTGCCGAAACCAGAAACCATAGACCACATTTTCTTTGACTGTGGGGATGCAGCATTTCTCTGGGACATCTTGCGCAGCCAATCCGTAATCAAGGGGGTGTGCCCTACAACTTAGTCATGTTGCTTTACCTCCAGAGCATAAGAAAAAGAGAATCGCTTTAAGACGCGCTGACGCGGATGCTCGGTCAGCGAGGAAGTATGTAATTGAAAGTATTGCTTGGAAGTGAGCTATAATGCACAAATTTAGAAATCTCTATAGATACCAGTTTTGTTCGAGATGTCTAAAATAAAACCTTGCTGAAACACGGTGCAGCCTTAGTTTTAGCACACTGTAATCCTTATTGTGAACAGAAAAAAAAGTAGCGACATTACAGTGCTCTCGTGCTTGAGGCAAGGAACTGACCTGTTCTGGTGGTGACTTGATTGCTGGCGGTGACACGATATTTTTCCTGAGGGGTCAGTTCGTGCTGACACACTCTGATGGCAGGCTGTAAAGATAGGCTGAAAAAATATGTTGTGAGGTCAGGCTCCAATGACAGCCTCTGTCCACGCCTGTCATAAGCCAGAATGTGCTTTCGCAGTAAAAGTACCAGTATATATACCTTTTGCAACCGTACCACTACAACGCATAGCGTCAGTTTCGTAATGCTCTTTAACAGCCACGAGAAAATGCGAATTGCATCTCTGACAGTCAGTCTGATGGAGGGCTTTGCTGTTTCCACCGATATTTCTAGGAAAAAATTTTGTTTTCTTTAGGATTGTGTATTTTTTGCGTAATTATTTCTCTTCTTTTTCAATGATGTACTACGGCCCACGGATCGCCTTAAGTTACTCTACAGGAAACGGGATTGCAGTGCCACTTTTTAGATTACGAAGTATGAAATTGTCTTTTCCTTCTTCCGTAATAGGCGTATGAAACGCGGAGTAGCGCAGACCCGTTGATGACATCCATGTTTCGAAAAGGAGTAACAACCTGCGTAGTAAATTATACTTCTTTGAGCGTCAGAGGAAATGCATTTTAAGAATGGAATGAATGTACTCCTGTAATTAATTAGCTAAGAATGTTTATAAATCTTCGTATATTTTATGTAGAAATGGAGTTTCAAGTTTGCATTTTCGAACACATTTTAATTCAGCGGTAGCTGTAGGATATTAATAATATACCCTGTTATGCCCATATCCTAGGTATGGTCAAAGCTTCTGAATCGTTGCAAGACTGCTTTTAGAGTTCTTTTTAGTGGCTGCCATAGAGGCATTGAAAATACCCATAATCTTGAGGGTTGCCTTTATAAAATATGTGAGGTGTATTAGTGCAATATTGTATGGAAATGTTAATAATACTAAATTTTTTGTCTCGGATGCTTAGCAACTTGTAATTAGTCCGGCGTTCACAGCGAATATTAAGGCTGCCTTAAACAATTAGGTGAAATACTGAAAATACTAATGGTGCACTTAGAGAATACGTCGTAATCATCATCATCATCAGCCAGACTATACCAACTACAGGGCGAAGACCTCTCCCATATTCTTCCATTAACCCGATTCTGCCCTAGCTGCGTCCATCCGACCCCTGTGAACGTTTTAAAAGCTCCATCCACCTTAGTTTATGCCGCCCCCTGCTATTGGTTCCTTTCCTTGAAAAGCGCGGCGCGGGATATCTGAAAAAGTAACATTGAAAGAGTTTGTGCAGGTATGTACAAGATTTCGAGACATTCCACTTGGAATCGATAAGAAAAGACAGGCATTGACATAGGTTTTAAACTGAAGACACACTGACCGATGGTTGCTAAGGGTAACTTGCGAATTGTTTGAGAACGAAAACGTTGAATGCAAGGAACGTGTTACGGGAAGGGTCAGTATTGCGAAATCAAAAATGAAAAACCCGCTGCCGAAAGTTTTCAAACGCGCTAAAAACCGCTAAATTTATTATTGCGAAAGCAATACTACTTTCACTTTTCAGCCCTTCGCGTAGCGAAGCGGTAGCTACCATTGACCTTTAGCGTGACCTTTGGCGCGCCGCCTAGCACAGCTGCGCAAAAACAGGGGCCCCAACTCGCGCCGTCAACTCGCGGGGCGGTAGCTACCAACCGCGGCCTTACTCCCGCTTCCTCCGTGAGGGAGCGCTACAGCCGGAGTGACGTCATCCCTGAGACTGTTGTGAGACCGTTTAGAACGATGTTTGGGGTGCCGGTTCGGGTACGCCCTTACACACCGACAGTTAAGCCCAACGTTGATCTACGGCCGGGCAGAGCTGCAGTTGTGCCACATGCTCCTAAAGCTAAGAATTATGGGGCTGCAGCCGGAGCTACCACCGGGAGTGCAACGTTGGATACTATAGGAGGTGGCCTAGCGGCAGGTGGAACCAACGCAGTCTCCAGGGATGCTTTCATTTCTGCTGGCGTAAAGAATGTCGTTGCAGCCGGTGCCGGAGCGGCATTTGTACATTCTGCCTTAACCTCACCCACAACCAAGTATATCGTTGCCGCTACGGCACTCCTTGCCTCGCTACTAGTTATACATAGAACAAACAGGTAGCACCCCGCAATAAACAATAGTTGAACCATATGCCGTGGCCAGAGTGAATCACTGCATAACCATAACCATAACCACAAGCACCACAACCAGCTACACCACCAGCTGAGCCTAGGTGTAGCCATAGCTATTGCTTTCGCAATTACCAGGCTTAACCAAGCTAAGCCACTGCCAATTTTTATTTTCATCAAACTGATTTTTACGCTATATAATGTTTTATGGTCAGCAAAAAATGTAACCAATATTGTAAGTGTATAAAAAACTCTATCTTCCCTTGTGCTAGAAACTTCGGATGCCTACTATAGGTTTTAATGTCGCAGATGCCCTTTTTTCTTTCCTGACTGCAAACTGCTGAATGCAGGCATTCTCATCGGAAAAAAGACGTCGTCTCTGTCAACTCGGCTTGCCGAGAACTTTGAAGGCGATTGTCCGCTAGTATCGCCAGTTCTAAGCAGGCTTCCAGCACTGATTCCAATGTAAACCTTTATATCGTGTGTATCTCTTCGATTAATTTTGCGTGCAGTTCCTGTACTTACTTGCCTTAGAACTTCTTCTCGAGTAATTAAGGTGGAATGTGTAAGCTCCCTTCAGATTAGGTTCCCTGTTTATTTGGGTCATATTAAGGTCATTGAATATGCGTCCAAACTCTGCGTTCAGCTAGAGAAGCACTAGAACGAGGACAGGAAATTGGCCAGCTCGAAGAATTTCTACCGTAGCGATCTTTGATTCTTCAGTTCATCACAGAATGCAGCTTTGCCCCTGGGGTTGTTCCAGCTGACCAGGGTACTTTTTCCATCGCACCTTAATGACAACGATAATTTCTTGTAGTACTTATGACTTCCACAACGATAATCTACGACTTTGTAACTAAGCAAATAGCGTTCATTTTCATATGAAAATTTTGATACCCGGTCTCGAAAAATATGGCCCACCAACCATTTTTTTCCTAAACTCCAGCTGATGCTTGTACAGCCCCATCCGGCGGATTGCGCGCTCGGCAACAGCAGACGCCATAATTATATTGAGAAATATGGCGTAAATCAAATAAAGGCGTGTGGGGCCTGCCACCTTGACACCTAATTAACTTCGTGCGCTTACAGCAGATTTATTTTGCAGAAGGAAAAATATTAATAAAATATTTACAGTATTCTTAATGTGATTTCTAGGTGCACATAAAACATCCAGAAAAAACTTAACTGAACCTACAAACCACTCAAAATCCCGTCTCCCGCGATACAATTTTTGTGCGTCTAAATAGCATAAAAAAACCACTAAATTTACTGAAAAAAAAGGTAACTTGGAAACACTGGGGTGGCTGAGTTTAGGAAGCTTGTGGGGACCAGTGGGGTGCAGGCTGGGCAGGGACGGGTTAGGCTGCAGTTGTGACAGTTACGCTCATGATGATGACGGTGGCATGGTGCGCTTCATATTGTACGCTGTCAGAGGTGAAGTCAGCCACCTAACTCTTGCATTTGGCATTGAATTTTAGTAAAAACGTCCTTTGGTATCTTTCTTCAAAGCAACTACTCAAAAAATGCCCAAAAATAAATCATCTGGGAATGTGCTATCCTTCGGTTCACGATTAGAAAAAGGAATACAGTTGTTTTGACACTGCACAGGAATAGCATATCATTAAAATGATAGGAATGACAGTTCAATTTGGTAATTCCGAAGATGTTCTATAATGTGTTTGAAATTTTGGTAGAGTACCTATATACTTACGTATTTAACTGGGTAGGACACGGAGCTCGTACTGACTGTTGTCCGAACTCTAATATTACCATTTATATACTTATCAAAAATTTCTTTTTTTTTTCCGGAATAAGTTATTCAGGACTGTTAAGACACTTTACTTGTTTCGTAATATATTAACAAGAAGAGCGCTCCAAGTAATACGGACAGCAAGGTTTGAACAAAGAATTAAAAAAATACAACTTGTTCCGCGAAACACATTGCCATCTGTATATAGATTGGAATTCGGAATGCGCTTAGGGATGAACATTATAATTCATGACATGCCTAGGCTAAGCATGTAATTATATATCACGAAACGCCAAAAGGCTACTTGCTGTTCCTGGAAGTTTCTTGTTTATAATTGTCTTTAATTTTTAAAATCCTGTTCATTTAGACGATAAATCTTTGTGTAGAAAGGAAGGACAGCAGATTGGTTAGCCTAATAATAAAGAAAAACGTATCTGGCCATTTTGAATCACTTGCAGGCGAAATGTAATACGTGATGATGACGCGAGAGTGCGCAGATGGTGGGAAATAGAAGCAAGACAACACTTACTTTTATACGGGGCCAATTTCTCCTTGCAAGCCTTCCTTGTCTGAGACTACATACGTGTAAACATTTATCATGTTTAATATCACAAAGCCCGTCACCAGATATTCACGGGAACTTTATTGTCGCTCATCAATGTTTAAGCAGGATATGATATTTAGGATTCCACAAGTTGGAGAATAAACCTTATTAGCCTGTACTGGCACCTCACTCTTAGTTGATGTTATTTGATCAAACTCGATATATTAAGGCGAAATCGATGTGCACCCTAGGTGTAACGGAAGCCAGCGGCTGCTGTGATCGCGAGAGAAATCGGTCTCAAATGGCGGTGTAGACACTGGGACAGTCTGTGGTCGCAGTGGCTCTACAGGCCATATTTACTACGAGATTAGGCGGCCGCGCTGCACAGTGTATGGCCCCGTTGCCATAATGTACAGAGGTTCGAATCCTAAATCTCCTACTAGTTGCTGTCAGGTGTTCAAAAGACGCTGCGCTAACGAAGGCGGAGAGAGGGGAAGAGAACTGCGCTTCTCTAATAGGCTAGTCACAAGGATATGAGAAAATATTCCTCCGCAAAGACTTAGATAGGGTCATTATCGAATCTGCCGAACCATAAGATTAACTCACTCATATGGCTGAGATAAGAAGCGATCGCCTTCTTATTGCACGTCATGGTATCCCGCTTAACCGCGTGGTGTCACTGACGTCACATGAATACAGTCTATAGAGTTGATGCAGTTGATACAAGTACAACCACTAATCCACTTAAGTGCACACTTTAACCCAACTCATTGCTTACTTAATATTAATACACTTCCTTGTCAGTCTTTTGGTTTTAGCATTCACAGCATGGTCAGCAATGTTACGTGGCCAGCGCAGCTTTTCTTGAAAGCTACACCAGCTCCTGTTAAGAACGTGCGAGCGCAAGAAACGACGCCTAAAAAGTTTATGAGGAGTGCAGTAAAATATCTGATTTCCTCCACAGTCCTGGAGGCGTTGTAGAGAGAATAATTGCCGATAAAATCCGTATCCTCATTCTCTGATACGCTCCGTATGTCCACAAAGTGTAGCAAAAATTGGGAAAGCTTCAGCGTCATCGTGTTAGAACAACATTGCGCTGAACGTGTATGAAATATTTTAAGCAATCCACCCCTGCCGTATACAATGAAGAAACACTTCTCCTGCGAGAATGATTTGAAATGCCGGTAAAAAGAGCCGGCTCTCTTTTCTTAGCGACACTGAGGAGACTAGGCCACTGTAGCCTTTTTTTTTTTCTTGACGGTTTCGACAAGTTAGAACAAGATGTTTATCTTGTGACTATGACCTACAGCAAAGTAAAGGTTACATCAGCGCTGAAAAAAATACCGGCACTTATTCTCAACGTTAAATACAACTAATGATACCGTTTACAGCAGAATTTTAAATTCAGTTCAATTTTTTCAGGGAACAAATGGTCTCTATTCAATAAGCATGCCATAGAAAAATAGTTTTGGAAACTTCATGCAAACTAAACGAATTTTCTTTAAAGGAATTTGTGCGAGCTGACCACAGTCTTCAGAAAAGATTCTTAAACTCGTACGGCTTCTCCAAATCTTGACTAGCCAAGAAGGAACAAGGCATACGATGCATAAACATGGTATTTGACCTCTTAGAAACTTACTGCGTACATCGCCGGGCGCGTGCAAAAAAAGCCCACATTCGGGTTGTCAATAATTGCTGCCTCATATTTCTATCTGCCATCACTTGGTATGAAGCTCCTCTCAAACTGGCTGTCCACAGAACAGCAAGAAACTTTAAGCGATGGGTTTCTTTCTCCTGCTGCAGCCCCGAATTCATCTCCAATAGTGGCTCTACTTCGCTCGACTGTCTAGCACCGGCTAGGAGCTTTAGACCCTGCAGCAAGCTAGTAACCCACTAACGATTGTCAATCAAAATACTTGCTGTAACGGTAACTTTTAGAGTGCACATCGCCGACACCTCTCGCAACGCGCAGCCGGAGCTTTGCAATGTTCGTCGTTAAGCCCTGTCTGTCTGTCGTGATCCACCCTTCGCTACTCATGCTGCCGCATATGCGAATACGTGTTTTATTAGACACCCAGGAAACGGAACGACGCCCGCTGCTCTCCAGATTTGACTGATTCTATAGCCTAGACGAGCGGGCTTGTCTTCAATCCTAGAAACAGGCAACCAATTAAATTATTCCAATTGTTTACGTCATTCATACGTTGAAACGACCGTGCATAGAGGTGTACAATAGATGCAAGCTAATCATCAGCCGTACCTTCCTTTCAAGATCGCACCTATTCTGTCGACATCTGTCATTGCCTACTCGATGTTTTTTTAGAATGCCCCCACTATCGTCACTGTGCCATGAATAACAACAATTCATTAAAAATTGTTTCAAATGAACTTGTTCGTTGTTCTCCCGCAGTGCCCTGAGTGGGGCTTCAGACATCTGCTTGGTCGGCAACTGGTGAGTGATCAGGTGAACATATAAAAGTGTAGCAGGAACTCCTGCTGCAGGCAGATTAGAGATTTTTCATGACTATGAGTTCTGAGTTCAATGTCCTTCGTATAATGAGAACATAGCTCCTCTCAGCATCTGTGCATCATTTCTGTCTTGATCTCTCGTCTCCCAGCTGTCGCGCCATTGTGCTAACTTGTAACTATGTCTTTTAATTATCGTCATATTCATTCAGTTCACCCCGTTATGCGGACCCTCCACTATGTCTCAATGTGCCTGCCCGATGTCCCCTTTCCCTTAGAAACTACTACACTTTGTATGCAGAACAGTGGCGACTTTGGCGCCCTTCTGGTGCAGTGGAATGCGTTTATGATTAGTTCAATTCACTTTGCTTGTTGAAAGAGTTTGCGCTCTGTATTGTGAATGCAGCCCTATACGCAATATATGCAATAAATGATAACTTGACTTCGTGAACCCAAAGAAAAGTGACTTCAACACCGCTGCCACTATCGCTGCCTTACTCGTTTCGATGCATTTCCTCAATAACCTTCTTTGCAAACGAACCGATAAAATGCCGAATGTGCACTCAACAAACTGAAAAAGTGAAGCAAAAATTCAGAAACCTAAGGCCCAATTTATCTTTCTTCTGAATTCTTCTAGCGGTGTGTTTAACGGATTACATATTTAACGCGAGGCGTAAATGCGTACATGAAGCTCATTGCTTTGAGGTGAAATGGCAGCGGCAATCCAATCTGCAAGTCAAAATAAACCGATTTCACTGCAGCCTGATATCAGTGCACTTCATTTCCCAGAATCAAATAACACATGCGTCTTTTCCACAAAAGTTATTTGCAAAAAATAATTTCCTTTTGTTGCCAGGTTAGTCGACAGTTGTGACGTCGTACACTAGTTGTGGAAAATATGTTCATGTACACGTTTCAAATATCTGGTGCCAGACTCTCAACAAATATCTTCTGTGCTGTCTCTATGCAAAAAGGAAGGACAGCAGATGTGTTAGCCTATTAATAAAGAAAAAACGTATCGAGTCATTTTGAATCACTTACAGACGAAATCTATTACGTGACGATGACACGAAAGTGCGCAGCTGATGCTAAATAGAAGCAAAGCCTTACTTTTATCCAGGGCAAATTTCTTGTTGCGAGTATTCCTTGTCTGAGACTACGTACTTGTAAATGTTTTTATGTTGCATATCAGACAGTCCGTCACTAGACATTCACGGGAACTTTATTGTCGGTTATAAATGTTTAGGCAGGATATCATATTTAGGATCGCACAAGCTGGAGAATAAACCTTATTAGCCTGTACTGGTGCCTCACTCATATTTGATGTTATTTGATCAAACTCGATATATTAAGGCGAAAGCCCTGTACACCCTAACTGTACCGAAAGTCAGCGGATGCTGTGATCACGAGAGAAATCGGTCGCAAATGGCGGTGTAACGACACTGGGACAGTCTGTGTTCACAGTGATTCGACAGGCTGTATTTACTAGGAGATTTAGCGGCCGCGCGGCTACAGTGCACGCTCCCGTTGCCATAATGTACATAGGTTCGAATCTTAAATCTCTTACTAGATGCTGTAAAGCATTAAAAAACACTGTACAAATGAAGGTTAAGACAGGGAAAGAGAACTGCGTTTCTCTAATAGGCGTGTCACAGGGATTTGAGAAAAGATTCCCCCACAAGCCTTAGATGGAGTCATTATCGAATCTGCCGGACCATAAGATTGACTCACTCACATCGCTGAGATAAGAAACGATTGCCTTCTTATTTATCGTCATTGTTGCCCGCTTAGCCGCGTGGCGCCACTGACGTCAGTTGATGCAGTTTATAGAAGGGAAAAATACTAATCCACCTTAATGCATACTTTACTCCAACTCATTCTTTACTTAATACTAATACACTTCCTTGTCGCTTTTTTGGTTTTGGCATTCACAGCATTTCAGCGATCTTACGTGGCCAGCTTAGCTTCTTTTCAAACCTACACCAGGTCCCGTTAAGCACGTGTGAGCTTAAGAAACGGCATCTAAAAAAGGGAATGAGGAGTGCAGTAAAATATCCCATTTTCACAGTATCGGAGACGTTGTAGATGCAGAATAATTGTCGACAGAACTCGTATCCTTCATCTGTGATACGCTCTCGTATGTCGACAAATTATGACGAAAATTGACAAAACTTCAGCGTCAGCATGTGGAGCAACATTGGACTGCACTTGTCTGAAATATTTTAAGTAGTCCACCCTGCGGCAAAGAGTGGAGAAACACTTCTGCTGCGAGAGGGATTCTAAATTTCCGTAAAAAGAGCAGACTCTTTTCTCTTAACGACACCCAGGAGACTAGGCCACTGTAGCATAATTTTGTTTCTTGACGGTTTCGACAAATTGAAACAAGATGTTTATCTTCTGACCACAATCTACAGCAAAGTTAAGTTTACAACAGCGTTGCAAAACAAAGCTGGCACTTATTCTTAAAATTCAATACAACTAATAGTAGCGTTTTCCGCAGAATTCTAAATTCAAATATGTTTTTTCAAGGAACTAATTGTTTCCATTGAATAAGCATGTCGTCATGGAACAATTGTATCGGATACTTGATGCAAACTAAGCGCAGTTTTGTTAAAGGAATTTGTACGAGATGACCACAGTGTTCAGAGCAGATTCCTAAACTCGTACGGCTTCTCCAAATACTTAGATGGTAAAGAAAGAACAAAACATACGATTCATAAACATCTTGATTTGAGCTCTTAGAAACATACTGCGTACGATGTCGCCGGACACGTGCAAAAAAAGCACACATTAGGGCTATCAATAATTGCTGCCTGATATTTCTATCCGCCCTCAATTGTTGGTACGAGGCTCCTCTCAAACTCGCTCTCCACACAACAAAGAACTTTACGCCACGGGTAGCTTTCTCCACCTCCAGCCCTGACTGCATCTCCAATAGTGGCTCCACGTCTCTCGACTGTCCAGCACAGGCGAGGAGCTTTTGACATTGCAGCAAGTGAGTATTCCACTAACGATTGCCACTCAAAATATTTGGGGTAGCAGTAACCTTCAGAGTGCACATCGCGGACATCTCTCGCAACGCGCTGCCAGAGCTTTACGACGTTTGCCGTTAAGCGCAGTCTATTTGGGGTGATTCACCATTCGTTACTCATGCTGTATATCTGTTTTCTTAGATACCGACGAAACGGAACGACACCGCTGCCCTCCAAATTAGACTGATTCTATAACCTAGACTAGAGGGCATTTCTTCAATCCTAGAAATCCACGCAAATGTAATTATCCCCATTGCTTACGTCATTCATGGGTTGAAACGACCGTACATAGAGGTGTACAATAAATGTAGGCAAATCGCCAACCGTACCTTCTTTTCAAGGTCACACCTGTCCTGTCGACATCTGTCATGATCTGCACGATGTTTTTAAGGATGCCTCTGTTATCGGTATTGTGCAATGAATAACAATAATTCTTTAAATATTGCCCTAAATGAATTTGTTCATTATTTGCCCGCAGCGCCCTCAGTGGGGTTTCAGACATCTGCTTGGTCGGCCACTGGTGAGGGGTTAGGCGAATTATAAAAGCGTAACGGGAACTCCTGTTGCCGGTAGATTCGAGATTTTTTCATGCCTTTGAGTTCTGAGTTTCATGTCGTTTGTATAATGACAGCATAGTTCCTCTCTGCATCAGTGTATCATTTTTGACTTGATCTCTCTTGTTCCAGCTGTCGCGCCATTTTTCTAACCTGTAACTATGCCTTTTCATTACTGTTATTTCCATTTAGTCCACCCCGTCCTGGAAACCCTCCACTATGTTTCAATGTAGTTGACCGGTGTCCCCCTCCCTGTAACAACTACTGGCCTTTGTTTGCAGGGAAATGACCACTTTGGCACCCTGATTTTGCAGTGAAATATGTTTATGATTAGTACAATTCACTTTGGTTGTTGAAATAGTTCGCGCTCTGTATAGGAATTGTGGCCTCTATACGAAACTTTCGCTGAAAACCCAATCTTCATACATTGCATGGACTCAAGGGCCTTATCATCGCTCTCTCTTGAGCTTTATTCGAACAGCTAACCTTTTTTCTTGCGTTTAATACCCCCTTTATTTTTACATATTCCATTATGCCCTGAGGCAAAAAACAACGTTATTAAAAAATATATGTATGTAATAACTTAGAACTTGACTTCGTGAACACAAAGAAAAGTGACTTCCACTCAGCTGCCACTACAAACGAAGCGATAAAATGTATCGGTAATGTGCACTCAACAAATTGAAAAAGTGAAGCGAACATTCATAAACCTAAAGCCCGATTTTCTCTTTTCTTTTTCTGAATTCGTCCAGCTCGGTGTAGCCGCGTTTACAAAATGCGAGAGGATTCGATGCAGCAAACAACTTGTTTTTTTTTTTTTTTTTAACGGATCACATACCTAACGTGAGGCGTAATGTGTACATGAATCTCATTGTTTGAGGGAAAATGGCAGTGGCATGCCAATTCGTAAGTTAAAATAAACCATTTTCAATGAAACCTGATATCAGCGCACTTGTTCCCACAGAAGCAAATAGCACGTGCGTCCTATCCACTAAAGTTATTCGCTAAATAAATTTCCTTTTGTTGCCAGGCTAGTCGACAGTTGCGACGTCGTACACCAGTTGCGGAAAATGGGTTTATGTACACTTTTCAAATGCCAGGGGCCAGACTGTGAACGAATATATTTTTACGCTTACTGAAACTATAAAACTAGTACACTTGCAGTGCTAATATATACTTTACGCAGTCTCTCATCGTTCGTACATTATTTCGGCGTGCTTTTGTGGCCCATTGCTTTGTTAAAAAACGCGGCACGATAAAAAGTTGATGAGATGCAATTCGATGTGCCATTTGTCGCATTCTTGTAAATGCTGCTATTGGAGAACTATCTGCAGTGAAAATAACATCACTATATTCTCTTGTACTCGTGCGTAAATGGCGGCGTCTGTTGGTTTAGTTTGGCTTTGGCGTCTTTATTATTATTTCTTCGTGCTGCGACACCATTGTTTGCCGAAAGGCATTATGGTAAGGTACAGTCATTAATACGCTTAGCACGAAAGCGTGACATAGATTGACTCCGACGCCCCAATACGTTGGCCAAGGGTGCCGAGACAATTGCTTCTGTTAGGAATCCTAGGAAATGAGGAATCCTAATTTTTTGTTTAACTATATTTTCCCGAGATATACTATCAGCTCACTCAAATACAGGTCTCTGGCGTTTTACACATATAAAAAGAACTCGCAGATTAGTTGAAGGAACATGATTTACATACGCCCATCGTAGAAAGCTTACAGTGCTCTGCAGCGATGGCATAGCGGCAAGGCCTTTGTCTTCGCGTGCAACATGGGTGGTTGTTCAATTTCCAGCGTGAGCAAATAACGATGATTAAGAATGTGGCGCACAGGTTTCATCGCTCTAGCTCTCGGAATTTCAAAAGAAGAAATGTTTGCAGAAGTCTCTGACCCCATCGGCAAAACAAAAGGCACGTAAAGATTATGCACGCTCGCACAGAAGCCTTTCATTAAGATAGATAATGATTACCAAAGTCTGTCTACCTTGGCTGCCGAAGGGTTTTCACTTATCCACAGCCAATGACCAGCCAAGGACCAGCCGATATTTTTCCTTTTTCTCTAAAGGCCTCTCTATTCGTGCTTCGTATTAAGCACAAATACACGTCATTTGGCATTAGCGACATATCATAACGTCCACATGTAGTCTTAAGAATATGACCCGACGCCCCTCAAACTGAATTTTAAGCGGCGTTGAGCATTATTAGAAGTTTCATCTACCACGCGAATACCCTCATAACCCCTGCACGGCTATATCTGTACAAATTCCGTCGTGATCCATCATGCCCCAACTGCATGCCAACCTTTCCCACTGCCTATTTGCATGCCCGATTGCATTGCAATTGGGTTTCTTTCGCACCCCCTCCCATTCTATATGGACTTGGGTGAGCTGGCTTGGTGCTGAGGGTGAGGAAGAACAGCGCATGCTGGTCCAGCAGGCCATCAAGTATTAGGCGTCTATGTCTTGCGCTTTAATAACGTCTTCTGCTACTACTACTACTACTACCACGCGTATTCACAGCCATTTTGAAAGATCGCCATAATTTTGCCATTTCATCGCCCCTGTGCCACGATTCGAGCCCACTTGAAGCGCTTATGCATAATGCTCTGAGTGCTAGAGCTTAGTTTCACTTTTTGAAGCCGTTTTTCTCATGCAGAAGTCAGCAATATTTTATGCCTTCCGTGAAAATGTCAAGGATTCTGATGCCAATTACGCTCGTAAACCGCACTTTATTTTGTTGCTTTAATGCCCCTTCTAGATTAATAGTTGTCAGCCAACTGAAGATCGTTACAATGGTTTTCAACTGACGTCAACATTCTTTGCGCAGATGGCATGTACTACGCTTCTGCTAGGAAAGCTGTTGCACTTTTTTGTCCATCTAAGATATGCCACGCCGCATTAAAGTAATTGATATGAAGCACACGGCGTGGGTGTTTGGCTACTAACAACGCATTACAACACGAAAAGCGAGTAGTGAAATTGTACTCATTTCTTCTCCACTTAGAAGAGGTGTAGCATCATAAGCTATGCAAACGTTCTTATAAGAGCATTGGGATTAGTATAATCGTTATAATATTTATTACATTTGAATACTAAAAATATTTCATCGTGGCCTTCATACCGATTAGCACTGGCGGCGAGGGCGAGGTCTGTGTAAATTTAGGATTTTCGTTTCCATTGAGGCAAGGTTTCTAAACCCTTCCAGCCATCTAGTTCGGAGTGGAAGAAGACGTCTTATGGCAAACGTTGTGCTGAACACCATTTGTCTGCTTGCGGACCTCAAGGTCGCCCGTACCGGTCTCCTAACTTCCGCGTCACACTAACCAGATTTTAAAACTCGATACAAATATTGCTTTGGCCAATATCTAGTGAGCCACATTTGGTCTCTATCTGCGACAACAGCTTGTCAAATCAGAAGCTTGTTGAAAAAGCAGAGTTCCTTGCAAATGGTCTAAATTGCGTAGTGATCGACCCGGAAAAGAAAAACATAAATGTTAAGCTGCTTTAACTACCTCGACATATCGAGCACATAAGAATATCATATAGGCTTTAGAGCGTTTTCGAACTCTTCAGACCAAGGAGCGGGAAAAATGGCGATGTCCTGGGACGGAGAATATGAAAACAGCAAAAAATAATTCTTGCTGACGCTCGAAGACGAAGTCTACAAAAGTACCATCCCTCATACCCTTAACGTCTTTGGAGTACACCTCCACTACGTCTTCGCTGCAGCCAGGTTGGCCCAGTTAGGCATCAGTTCCGATAGCCTTGATGCACCCAGTGCTGAAGCTTCAAGCATGCAGCGGAGAACTGCGTTCTGAGCTACGCGGACAAGTTGCGTGAGGATCAAGGGACGCTTAAGGATGACATGGCGTCCGAACATATTATGTACGTCACGTTTTTGTGGATGCTAATGTTGACCTGAGTCATCAGAATCCAACGGACAAAAGGACGATGTCCTCTCCGCTGAACAGCAGTGATGGGCAGCCTGCAGCGACTGTGACATTAGATTCAGCCATTCTAGAACAGAAGCCATGGGACCGCGATCCACTACGCTAGCGCTCACAGCTCAGTGGCTGCAGCACCAGAACACGCAGCCGAGGAACAGCTGGACACTCCTTCCCGAAAACCAGTAGATAAAGCCAGCGGCTCCTTCGGTGACATCCACTCATCGCTGGACTGTAGCAGTGTGCGGAGTGAAGCGTCAGCATCTGACGTGTTCGGTTTTTTGTCGGCTGTCAGCGTAGTCACCAGCGACGTTGCCCCTTCGGCTTCATTGGTCGAGGATTTGGATTTATCTGAATATGCAGAGGCCCATGGCGAGCACCGCTTCTTTGAATCGTCCTGTAGATGTGTGTGTGTGTGTGTGTGTGTGTGTGTGTGTGTGT
>JAJIZL010108586.1:0-14506 GCA_023969395.1 Amblyomma maculatum | reverse complement strand
ATATATTATACGTATTTGTAGAGGACCAACAGTGCGATATATCTGAAAATTCTTGGCGCATTCCCACACGTACGTTTTCGAATATTAGAAGATACATATGAGTGCAGCAGTTATACAGCCGTTCTTTCAGCTGCGTGAACTTTAAAGCAAGCTGCCTCACCTTATTTACGTCTCGATTAGACAATAGCAATACCTTGACGCTCAGGTAGCTTTGTCGGTGTACTGCACATGTGCGTACTAAAGGTGCCGGCTTAGCACCCTGCAGCAGCAAAAGGTAATTTGGGCATTCGCATGCAGTTGGTGTATGGCTCGTATGCAGTTGAACTTCTAGTGCGCTGTAATCTCTTCCTGCAGCCAATAACAAACCTCACATATCAGCATTGGGCTGCGGTATCACCTCTGTGGTAGTGCGCCGCCACTTAAAATATCCCATCTTAGAACAGCTGCTAAGATAACGCAAGATAAATGTTCTGGCACATCATTTTAAAGCGCAGCTTCGTTAGAAGCCTTTATTTTGTGATTAGCAAACCTATAACGCCTGTCAACAAGTATGTGCGCGTTACTAGTGCGCAATACTCTTTAAAACTCTGAGCATATTATTATATAGACTAAAGAAAATATCGGCGAAAGTGTCCTAGCAATGCTTATGCGGTTTAACATCTCCAAACGATTTCGGCTGTGATGGATACAGTACAAAAGGAATGATACAGCACATTGACGCTGCACAGTACACGAGCGCGTTGTGAAAAGCTTGCTCTGAGGCCAGAATCAAACCCCTGTGTTTGTGATCATCAGTGGAGCCTGCTAAGCACTCAGCCACCGCGGAGGTGCGCAACACTGCTTTGCGGTCTGTGTATTGTACTCGAATTACGTTTTAGCAGAGAGGCCAGCTTCCGTTTCTTCTACAGCCCAAAGGCGAATATAATTTCTCTGGAAGCTAATGGTATCTGTGAAAGCGTACCTCTTGTGATGAAATGTTGTGTATTTTTCTGCGATTGAAATACCATCAGCAGCAGAGTACTCCCGTAAGCCTTTTGCCAACTCCCTGCCTCGCTCTCACACACATAAATATAAATTATCATTGCTGGCACTCATATTTTTATTGCCGTATGCGGGCATTATTTAATGCGAACGTTAGTAATTCATGCCCATCTGCGACAAAAACAATCAAGTGGTGACCAAAAACATCAAGGACATCAAGAACCTTCATTCCGCAGCTCAATGATCCGTCCAGCTCTGGCTTATCACGGCACCACCGCGCAAAATAGATATTACAAGTTTTCGTGCACAAAGACAGAAAGTCTTAAAAGCGCAAAACAGACAAGTGTAAAATGCAGCATATCAACCTGCTCACAAATGTTGATTTTCAGTTCCTAACCACCCTGTTCGACTGCGTTCTTATATCGCGTCAACGAATAACAACGCTCGTCAAATAAACTAAGTACTATGTGGTACAGGAAAAATGCTTTACCAATGCAGAGTACATAGCAAAGTGAGGCCCTAAATAATTGTAGAGCGTCTTACGACAGTATACTGAACACTTCCATACGAACACGCCTCCTAAGCGCGCACCCACGCGACCCGCAGACCACGGAGCTGTGCGCGCCGATAGAATGCGCCTGGTGTCGAAAGTAGAAGCGCATCAGAAACCTAAGTGCAAAGAGTGGATGAACCTCGGCTATGAAACCTTTGCAATAAAACTCGCCAGCCGATCAGAGGAATCTTTCGGTGGTCACGGAGTAGATCACTTGGGCAGTTAGCTGTCATTCCAGCAAGATGCAAGCGGTGCATATATAAGGCGCTTCGACGACCTCGTTACATAACCTCTTCTCCTCCTTCTCTCTGCCAACCTGAAGGCGGTCTGCGTTGTGTGGTTGCAAGATGCATGAGAGGTAGAAACAAGCAATTTGCGTAGGAAAGGACCTACGTAAAGCTGTAGGTTACTGATCGTGGTTTAGCATATATACTGACATTATACGTGTACTGATTACTGATCCTGCTTTCGCACGTACAGGTGCGGACAGAAGTAAACGGAGCGCGCTTTTCTATTCAAATTGTTTTTGTTTTTTTTTTCATTTTTCACGGTATGTTTCAATATTGAGCCCATATGTGTGAAACACTGAAGCGCAACTGTCATTAACCGGCTGTGTCGGCTGTCAAAAATCCGACGTTTTTTGTCTAACTACAGAATAATTGCGCGCAAAACCTCGGTCACACTTTTTATCAGTATATAAAAGGGCAATGCCATCGGCATAAGCGAAAACCTTAATTTCACATTGCGATAGTGAGAAGCCATGAACTGCTTCGTTTTTATGCATGCTATGACATAGGGGCTCAAAATATAACTCGAATAACAAAGGCGATAGAGGACAACCCTGTCGAACAGATGATTTGAGAGGAATCGGTTTGTTTAAATTTTCAATAACAATCAGTCTTGTAGTGGCCGCTTTATAACATAGTTCAATAACTTTAAGCAAGACATCACCAATGTTTGCACTCTCCAATACAGCAAACAGTTGAAGACATCTACCTTCGCTTTCCGTTTCTCTACATGTTGCACAGTACATCAGTGTACACAGAGGGTAGCGTTCGTACAAAAAGTAAAAGCACTTCTCGACAGTCGAGCGTTTGAAAAATTAAGCAAACACTGACTTCTAAACTGAGCGTCCGTATGACCAAACCTTTGGCTTCCATTTTTAACTACTCCGAAAACCCGTCTAGTTAAGCTTGATGCGCTGGATTGACTCTGCACAAACATTTTACGGACTCCCCAAAATTCACACTCCTGGTATTCCGCTGCGCCCCTGTCTCGACGTATCCACCTTTGATTGGCGCAGTGGTTACGGCGTACGACGACTGTTCCCAAGGGTGGGGGATCGAATCTCGGCCTCGGCGGCAGCTTTTCAATTGAAGCGAAAAGCAAGGCGCCCATGTGCTGTGCGATGTCAGGGCACGTTAAAGAACCCCAGTTGGTCGAAATTTCCGGAGTCCTCTACTACGACGTCTCTCATAGCCTGAGTCACTTTGGGAGGTTAAACCCAACAAACCAACCGATCACCGCTCTAAGCCCTCTCGACCTATCTCAATCGATTCCTCTCCTTCCTCATGACAGGGAACTCATCAACGCACGTGCGCAACTCCTCCTACCTCGTTGAAGTTATTTCCTACTACAACTAGAAGATGAATGAATGCATAGTTCCTTTCTACGAAGGCTCGCTCTTCCCAGCGTTTCTGTGCCTTTTCCTGTCTTCGCAGTGAAATAAACCATCGAGGCAGATGCTGACCTCGGCGTCAAGATAGGCTTTTACCAGGAAGAGCTTCACCGGCTGTGTCTCTTGGAGTACTGCCTGAACAGCACTGCCTTCTTTTTGAAAGCGGAATTCTAAAAACAAAGAAGCGGCACGGCTATGGACGTCTTGAATTCAGTCACTGCTGTCAACTTAGCGATGGAGGGTATTTAATACCCCAGTCACACAGTCATCTTCAAAGGCGATTGAGTTGATAGCCTTCGAGATTTTCAATCGCGATCGAACTCGAGGGAGTTGTGCCTCTGCTACGCGGCAAAACTCGAAGGCTATTGAAATAGTTCTGGTGTTTGGCGCCAAACGTTTATGGCGCCCCTATCGTTGCTTTCGGTTTTGCTTAAAGAACTAAAATCTCTCTATAAATGCAAAATAAAATATAACTGTTACCTTTTTTTAGTAACTGCAGGTGTTTAGTTGTTATTCAAGGACAACTTTTTTTTAACGCGTTGGCGTTCATAAGACTGTGCTTTTCATTGTGTTTGTTTTTCTCGGCATCGCATGCTACTGTCGTAGAGAAAAGTACATAAATATTACGCCTAAAAAACGAGCGATACTATTTTAAAATTATTCCGGGTATTAATATTTTACCGCGTAAATTAAAGATATAAAATAATAGCGCTTGTTCACGTTTTTGTACCGTAAACGCGCTGTGCACGTGTGTGCGTGACGCTCCTCGGGTCAACGCTAGCAACCTTGCGCGACGTTCGAAGGCCTTCGAGATCTCGATAGAGTTCTGAGCTGTTCCGTTGACTCGATAGACTATCGACTCAATGGCCATTGGAAACGCCCGTTTAGCAGCTTTCAAAGGCCTTCGAGTCGATAGGAAGTCGGTTCGAGGGCCTTCGAAATGCCCGTGTGACAGCGGTATAAGTCAAAGCATTCTTCACTTCAAAACAAGCCAAAGCGTTTCACCCAATACGTCGACAATTGCTTTTTTATATAAAAAACTTCAAAACATTAGTGGCTGAAAATTTTCTTGCGCACCTGAATGCAGTCCAGCCTTTTATCCACTTCACAGTTAAACGGAAAAAGCGCAATACGTTGTCATTCTTTCACGTACTGACTACAACGAGGAAGACCTAAAATTCGGTGTGTATAGGAAGGCTACCTATACCGGCTGCTACCCAAATTTTATTTATAACTACACCGTGTGAGCACAGGGCTTCCATCGTATTCTCTCTTCTGAAGATAGCAAAGAACATCTGCTCCTCCTAAGCAGGAGAGAAAGGCGTAAGGGGCCAACGTGTTCTCCGATTTGAGAAAAAGGGGCCACACCCGCGCCTTTGGTCGCGTGTTCGCCATCTTCGAGCTTACAGGACAGGAGGGTCAGTATGCACATAAACGACGAAACGCCCTCGCATTGTGCTTCCTACGTGAGAGGCGCAACTTAAGCGATGGCACACATCTTGCGAAAGCCCGACATTTGCGTGTCCCGAAACCCCGTCTCAACAATCGGCAGGATTCTGCCACTACGAAAGACCGCATCCCGACATAAAATGCTGGTGTCGTTTACAAGATCCCGTGCTCCGAGTGCCCGGTCTCATATATCGGCGAAACAAAAACCTCGATCAGCCAATCAGGCAACACAAATATGACGTCCGGCTAATGAACTCAGAAAGCAACGCCTTGCCGAACACTGAAAATGCGCCGATTACGAAATCGCCTTTGAGAAGGTGAGCATCATGAGCGTGGATACTAATAATTTCAAAAGACGGTACGTCGAGTTATGATGTTTCATGCGGCTCAAAACGGCAACAGTGAATAGGAAAATGGGACCGCCACCCTCCATGTACACCGATGGACTCCGTCACTTGTTGGTAAAGGGGATGTGAAGGTCGGTTCCTGCTATTGTAGACTCGTACTCCAGTCCCTCTGAGGAAGAGCTCGAGCCAGTCGAGAAATGTCGGAATACAATAAATTGTTTTGGGTTTTAGTAGGGTTTTCTGAACTTTTGTTTCAAGAACCCAACCATGCAGGCAGATGTCTGTGGAAGACATTTTTCGCTAAAACGGCGACCGGAATAGCCTGGAACGTTGAAGGAACACATGCAAGTGGCTCGAATTCTTCGTAATATATCGTGGCGGATCTTGAGCGAGAAAGAAATGTATAAAGCTGCGTCTCGCGACAACTTGTATGAACAAAGATTACAGGAACGTTCCGTGTGATACAATCAGAGTGGTAAGACTGCATGCCGGCGGCTGTCGAAAAAAAATATGTAAAGATTTTAATGGTTCCCGGAAGCATAAATTTACGACACTCCACGTGTGCCATTTTGGCAAGTTTCTTTTTTTGGAGCATCACGTTCTAAGTCATCATGTTCCAGCTTAAAGGTATAGTTGGGTATAGTGCATTGCCTAGTGTGTTATCCCAAAAAGACTGCTTAATTATCGGTGTTTAGTGATTTCAGAAAAATTTAACATAATCATCATCATCATCATCAGCCTGACTATACCCACAGCATGGCGAATGCCTCTCCCATATTTCTCCAATTAACCGGGTTCTGAGCTGGCTGCATCCACTTGACCCCTGCGAACTTCTTAACCTCATCCACCCACTTAAGTTTCTACCGTCCCTCCTACGCTTTCCTTCCCTTGGAATCCAGTTTGTTACCCTAAGCGACCATCGGGTATCCTCTATTCGCACTACATGTCCTGCCCATACCCATTTCTTCTTCTTGATTTCCAATAGTATGCCAGTAACTTCAGTTATTTTTCTGACCCACTCTGCACGCTTCCTACCTCTTAATGTTACCCCTACGAATGTTCGTTCCATAGCCCTCTTAGTTGTCCTCAACTTAAGTAGAACCCTCTTGGTTAGCCTCCACGTTTCCGCCCCATAGGAGAGTACAGGTGAGATGCAACTGTTGTATACTTTCCTCTTGAGCGATACCTGTAAGCTGATAGTGATAATCTGCGAGTGCTTGACAAACGCGCTCCATCCCAATCTTATTAATCTTCTTGTTATTTATTTTTCATGGTCCGGATCTGCGGTTACTACCTGTCCTAAGAAGACATATTCGACTACTTCTTGCAGTGCTTCGCTACCTAACGTAAAATGCTGTTCCTTCCCGAGGCTGTTGAACATTACCTTAGTCTTCTGCATATTGATTTTCAAGCCTACCTTTCTTCTTTTCCTGTCTAGGTCACCAATCCTTCTTTGCAGTTCATCTCCTGAGTTAGCAAGGCAATGTCAACAGCAAATCGCTGATTACTGAAGTATTCTCCATCTACCCTTATCCCTAACTGCTCCCATTCTACGTCTCTGAATACTCTCTCTAAGCAAGCTGTGAATAGCACTGGGAAAATCGTGTCTTCTTGCCCAACACCTTTCTTTATCGGAATTTTGTTACTTTCTTTATGCAGAATTATGGTTGCTGTGCAGACAGTATATATATATCTTCCTGGACTTTCACGTACAAGTCTACCCCCTGATTTCGCAATGCCTGCATCACCGCCGAGTTTTCAACAGTCAAATACTTTTTCGTAATGAATTCTATGTATAAGGGCTGATTTTATTCCGAGCATTTTTCCATCACCCGGTTGATGGCATGGATATGATCGATAGTAGAGCACCGTTTCCGAAAACCTGCTTGATTGCAGTCTAAGGGTGTCCTGATTCTATTAGCGATTACCTTAGTAAATACCTTATACACAACAGACAGTAAGCTGATTGGTCTGTAAACTTTAAGTCCTTAGAGTCCCCTTTTTATGAACGAGGGTAATGTTTGCATTCTTCCATGGTTGCGGTATCGTCGATGACACCAGGCACTGCGTATACAGGGTGGCCAATTGTTCTAGCACGATATCCCCTCCGTCCTTTACCAAATCTGTAGTTATCTGATCCTCTCCAGCTGATTTCCCCCTTTTCATTGTTTCTAATGCTCTCTTGACCTCGTCCTTTGTCACTGGTGGAACGTCTGACTGTTTTCCCTACCGCCAATCTCATTACGGTCCTGACTACTTTGGCTACTGTAGAGATCTGTATAGAACTCCTCGGCTACTTTGACTATCTTGTCCATATTTGTGATGACGTTGCCCGCCTTGCCCCTTATCACATACATCTGGTTTTTGCCTATGGCCAGTTTCTTCTTTACCGCTTTCAGGCTTCCCCCGTTCTTTACAGCATGCTCAATTTTCCCCATGCTTTACTTCCTTATATCGGCCACCTTGCGCGTATTGATAAGCATTGATATCTCGGCCAATTCTATCTGGTCTGTTGGATTGGAAGCTTTCATACCCTGGAGTTTCTTAATCAAATCTTTCGTCTCCCTAGACAGCTTACCGGTATCCTCTCTAACTATCCTACCGGCTACTTCTACCGCGCTCTCAGTAATGATATCTCTGACGTTATTGTTCCTTGCCTCTAGGGTTATGTCGCCATCCTCAGTTAGAGCTGAATACCTATTCTGTAGCGAGATCCTGAACTCTTTTGACCCCCCCCCCCCTCACCGGTAATTCGTTTATGGGTTCCTTTCTTACTAATCTGTTGCGTTCCTTCAGATTTAGGCTCATTCGGGACCTCACTATCCTGGGGTCACTGCATCGCACTTTCCCGATTAGCTCTTCATCTTGCATAATGGCGGGGGTTGAACACAGTATGAAGTCAATTTCATTTTTAGTCTCCCCGTTAGGACTTTTACATGCCCATTTCTGGTTCTTCCGTTTGCTGATGATTCTTAAGTTATGGCGCTGAGCAAACTCAACTAGTAACTCCCCCCTGCTATTCCCAGCGCCAATGCCATAGTCACCTGCCTGCTTTTTCCCTACCTTGGCATTGAAGACACCCATTAGTACCGTATACTTTGTCTTTATTTTTCTCATTGCCGTTTCTACATCTTCGTAGAAGCTTTCAACTGCCTGGTCATCATAACTACATGTGGGTGCATAGGCCTGTAGAACTTTCCGTTTATACCGCTTATTAAGCCTAATACGATGCCTGCCACCCTCTCATTAATACTATAGAATTCATCTATATTACCCACTATATAATTATTGACAAGGAAACCTACTCCTAGTTGTCGCTTCTCTGGTAAACCTCGATAACACAGTACATGCCCATCCTTCAGTACAGTATATGCCTCATTCGGCCTCCTAACCTCATTAAGCCCTATGACATCCAATTTAATTCCCTCTAGCTGCTCTAACAGCCCTGCTAAACTCGCTTCACTAGCTAGGGTTCTAGCGTTAAACGTTGCCAGGGTAACTTTCCAATGGCGGCCAATACAGCGGATCTAGGAATTCTTAGCACGCCCTGCTGCGTCACAGGTCTGATCGCCGCCGTGGTCAGTTGTTCCGCTTCTTCCCTTTCATTGAATCTATTCGATTTGCACACTCTTTTCGCGATACTTACCTCTTCCTTAATAAAGCTCTCTAGTACCCCGTCATAGTGGAACAGTGGCTAGCATGCCCGACGTCTTTTCCGGAAATAACGTGCTCGAACCCAGCCGGCGTCGGCTGCGTTTCGATTATAGTGTACTAGAATACTCTCCAGTGGCGCGAGCGGCGAGGCGCAGGTGATCCCTATTCTGACTGACGCCATGAGATGGCGCCCCCGCAACTTTTCATAGTCACAGGAATTTGCGGAATTTTGAAACGTTCGTCTGGTATCTTGCGTTTTTATCTCATTTACTAATTAGAATCGGACATTTATTCCTTATGGCTGCTCTCCGCCTGACACAGTTACAATCACTAGCCTTCTTAAGAATCAAAACGCGTGTCCAAAAACCCCGCCCTAGTAACTAAGCAAAGATTCAACATTCCTACTGTCGCGTCGTCGGCCAAACTTCGACTTGCAGAGTGATTTTTTGGAGCTAAACGCCATCGCAGAAAGACAATCTTTCAGCATGACATGCAGAACAAATTATGTGGGCGATTATTAATTTGCTTTGAAGGTCAAGACCCGCAAGCAATATCATGTATGTACCCACAGTCATTTAATATTCACACACTTTCAGAAGTAAAGCGTTTAAGCTAAATTTTATGCCGTATTTGAGCTCATAAATTGTTTAGTGAAGTTGATGCGCTTGTAGGTATGATTTATTTACCGCTATACAACAGCGACAATGCACTGCATAGTGTTACACGCAGTCCAGTTACTGTATACGGACTTAGAAAGCCCCGTTGCCCATTTGCGTGGCGTTGCCACTCTGACAGAAACGACAGAAAAAAATTCGTGTCGACTAATTCCGAGGTGGGACGCAGAGCTATAGCTGGGAATCGTGATTTTATTACTTGTATAACACCATGAATATGGTCCTGCAAGAGAAATATTACAATGCGATGGACGTACTGCTAAGAACCATTCAAAGTGTTAAGCATATACAACATCTAGCTAAAATACGAAGTGGAAGTGGTTTAATTATGGTTCAACCAAGGTAGATGAGTGATAGCTCCGTATAGCGTTTGTTTTTAGATTCTACTCGCTAAGACCTTTTAAACGATATGAGTTGCTCGTAGTATTATTTGTTTTTTCATTTTTAGTTACAATTAACTAATGGCACTTAATTAGGACCTGCAATTAGCGTAGTTCAATCGTAATTTATATAAGCTATTCCTCGATATATGACATGAAACTGCAGCATAAAGTTCAATATCAAATCACAAGTAACTTTTTATTGGCAACTAATTAAGACTTATAGTCTGCCCGCAGCAGTTATACTCAACAGAAGCCATCCAACATATATGACGATGTTGGGGCATGAAGTTTGGTATTTATTCCTAATTAACAAATTAAAGGTATTTGAATTAAACCTGCACTAATAGAATGATATGACTTGATTACATAGGAGAAAGTTTAGTTCTTTTCACAGTTACTATTTGACAGTAAATATACATACCTTACGATCTGTCCAGTGCAGTTGTACTTGACTCGAGCTATTGAAAACTACATCACGATGTAGCAAGTTGAATTTTTATTCACAGTTATGTAAGTAATGCTAATTTTTATTGCCTGCAATTAGTCCAGTGCAGTTACACAAGTACGGCAACATTTGCCTATGTTTATCACCCATCATTGATCTCTTGCAAATACAAGCTGATTCGGCATCGTGCAGTACAGCTGCAGCGTCACTAACAAAGACAACTGCTTTTTTTTTCTGTGCATATCACTCAGCTTTGCCTCCGACAGGCTTGAAAACCACAGCTCGCTCATGCATAAACACAAGCCTTGCTTGTATTTTCAAAGAAGAAGTAGCAATTATAGCCGAAATGTTCGTCCTCGATGCGGCACCAGCTCGGCGAATGCCACGGATCACCTGAAGCGAGAAAGGCGATTATTCTGTAGCAGCCAGCTATCTCGGCTCTTGATGTTCGTTGTCAGCGCTGTTCACGCCCTGACACGGCTTCTTGCTTTGCAGTGGAATTGTTTCACAAGCAAATCTTTTCCTTTCGTTCCTCCGTTGAAGCGTTTTAACAGAGAGCTGAGCTGGACACCCCGGAAGCAGCGTCGGTATGGCACCGGGAGCTAACGACTTCAACGCCGTCGATTACATGAACGTAGTCGCGCAATATGTTTCAAAATGGTGCTCACGCACTGCTGATAGTTCTACGGGGCTCTTATCGTCCCTTAGCATGTTTCGCGTAGTTCCACTCAAACTTTCCTTCCAACTCGTTTTCTCCTGGTGCGGAAAAAACAATGCTTTTGGCGCGCCCGGACCCGGGTAGCCGGTGCGGCAGCCTGAAGCAAAACAGTGGGAATCAGGTCTTTTCGCCGCAGCTTCGTTATATTCTCTGGAACTGGTACTACATAGTTTCTGCTCACTGCTATCACTACGTAACAGCAATACACGAACGCTAAAGCGCAATTAATGGCGAGACAGCGCGCGCGCAAAGCGAGAAAAATTCCACACCGCATTACTATGTGCTGCCAACGCGCGCTGGAGGCTAGGGTGGATGGATGGATGGATGGACTATAAGAGCGTCCCCTTTGAAACGGGGTGGTAGCAGTAGCTATCATGCTCATGTTTCTCCTTATATCTTAATTATTGATTTAGATTGGATAACTAAACCATCATTCTATTTATTAAATTTTTGTTTCTGTACATTACTAACATTACGTCACTTCTCTGCTTTTAAGCCACCAATCTTCCAGTCATTTTTTGCTAGTTTCCACCACCGGTTTATTCACCCGGCCACTGGTATCTCTAACCCCAGAGCTTCAGGAACAGTGACTGCGCCTGCATCAACTTCCGGATGGATACTATTACATTCGAGTATAATATGGTCAATTGTTTCACTGCAGTTACCACATACAGCACAAGCGTCCTCTTCATTGTTAAATTTCTTTTTGTAGCTGCGTGTTCTAAGCCACCCTGATCTAGCTTCAAAAAGTAGGGCACTGCCTCTTGAGTTATCAAAGAAAGCTTCCTTACTGATCTGCATTTTCTACTTTCGGTATAATTCCACAATCAGTTTCTTTTCTATCGAATTTATCCAATTTTTTGGAGAAGGCGCAGCGGCGCCCCTGCCGGCCGTCAGTGTCAACTCGCTTCACCCCAGCTGGCCCCAGCCGCCGCCGGTCGCGCCACTAGAAAGTATTCTAGTTCACTATAGTTTCAAAGAAGGCAAAACGGAGAGGCATTCGTGTGCTTTGCAATGTCAGCGCACGTTAAAGAACCCCAGGTGGTCAAAGTTTCCGGAGCCCTCCACTAGTCGTCGCTCATAGCCTGAGTCTCTTTGGGACGTTAAATCCCATAAACTAGGCCAATGCTCTTTACTTTCCTTGCGTCCTTCATATTTACTAGTTAGATTCCTGCTTTTTGTCTTTTATTGTGGTCCAAACTTTTAGGTATGCATATTTGAATACTTTAGCTCCCCTCCTCTGGTATTCCAATTTCCTCATGCGTTCGTCATATAATATGTTACTCTAAATTCCCATGCTGCAACAGACACCGTGTAGACTTAAACCATATGCTGTGTGGTTGTGCATCGAGCGACGCCTAAGCCAAGAACAAGGAACGTTGGGACAAAGTGTTAAAAAGTGCTTCACTACATGATCAGCTTCGGGCTGTCCAGGAGGCCCGCGCGGCAGCAGAGAGCTTCGGGCTCTCTGTGCTGACGTGGGAGCTGGCCTCTACACCTGGCGCCTAGCCGAGTGGTATCCAGGACCCCTACTGTGGAAAATAAAGTTTTACCAAACCAAACCAAACCAAACCAAACAGACACTTCACCCATATCTACCGGTAAAACAGCGTTTATAGTTTTCCCGTCGTGCAAAATCTGTCATCGTCCAAGAGCTCTCTGATTTATCGTAATTTCGACGGCATGTCTAATTTTAGGCATAAATTTCCTTTCCGTATGTGAACTCTGGCACCATTATTCCTTCCCAAATAACCCCCAGTACTCGCACCTGGTGTACGTCCAAAACGTCTTGTTTTATTATTCCTGTCCCTATCGCCCTTTTGTCCTAACAAAGTGCCCGTGCTTTTCCTTGCACGTCAGTCTTTCGTGTGCCCATACCACAAGATATTTATATTCTCACATTCTCGGTAATTCATGGCATTTTAGTTTAAGCACCAGATCGGTTATACCTATGCAAATCATCAAAGTAAGCCTAACTGCGCTTAAAAAGGCGCTTAGAGCGTCCCCTTCCTCTCCACGTAATGAACTACAATTTAAAAATATTCCTAGCTGAATGTCTAGCAGTATTAAAGAAACACATACGTTAAACCTGTGAGCTTCGGCTGCAGCACCTTTGCACCTAGTCAACACGACCGAATAAAGCCTAGATTGTTAATTAACTGGAGCCTTTATTTGTATACAATAAATAGTATATGGTTCGCTAGTGTCACCCTTCACCATAGAAGCGGACGTGGAATGTCCTGCTTTGTGGCAAGTTGACCTTATACCTGCTATAACGAGATGTGTGGGAACTGTGTAATAACACTCTTATGTTACCGATCGCTTGAGGCTAATTAGCATACAAAAGTAGGGTAGATGAGGCACTCGTTATAAGATAGATAGAAAGGGTGCAAACAGCCACTCCCACCAATAAAAGCAGGTCAGGCGACTTTGAAATATTTGTTCAGTGTGAAATAATAATATAGGTATGAATATAAAGGTTTACAAATTAGCAGAAAAAACAACCACACGAAGCCAGTGGAATCCGATTATATGAAGTGGGCCACTTTTAATACAATGTTTGATTTCGAAATTTTAATTCTTGGTTGAGTGTTCTCCCGAGCGCTTTCTTTGTCGTGCAGAAGTGTTATGACAGGATATGCAATCTCGTTCCTTGAGATGGGGCTTTTTATTTTTCGTTTTGGAAATTATTAGCAAATGGTGCTCCTATTGGTTGGGACACAGCCCGAATTGAATGACTTTTTCATGGCTATCGCTCGGCCATTTTAGTATCACTTTGAAGACGAGAGATCAGATCTTCCGTCGTTGGTTGCAAACAAATATATTTCTCATTGACGAGAAAACTGGCCAAGGTTGTGGGGTTAAACCTTGTAGCGTACAGTATCGTAACCTTCGCAGTGATCACTATCGCTCATTGATTTGTATTCTTTAACAAATGGTCACAGAATGTTTTGTTATGCAAATATACTCTGACACATTGAGCAGTGCAACAACATTCTCGCTTTCTCAAAATATACCCGCTATAGCTTCTGAAAATAGTTAAGCAAGAAAAACATTTTGTGTACATACTAGACTTTTTGCTATTTTTCGCGTCTAAAAATTAATATCTCTATAATGCCAAGAGCAGGTACTACTAGGCATACTAGCTCTTCATTGTAATTGTTTATTGAATCTCTACCCAAGTGTTTAGACTGTGTTAAATTTCTCATAGACCAGTGATACGAATAGTCCAGGAACAATGTCTGCATTTCTGTTTTAGCGCTTATATTGCAGTGAGTAGGAAGCAGCAAGTTGTTCTCCTAATCCATCTAAAATTACTAAATTCCTTTCTTCCTCGTCTCTTGGCTCACTCTTGACGAGAACACCATTTTTCTCAATAAAAAACTCAATTTGCAGATTCCTGTCATGCCTGGCTCATGAAAAATCTGTGAGGAGAGTTTAAAAATCTGATTGGATGGCATATGGCGCTCAATGGTGTACGCTGTAAAGTCTTCTTGCACCATCTTTCTTGAGACTGAGCCGAAGCGAAAGAATTTCGCCATGGGGCGATCTGTTTATTAAAAATGCTTCCAGCACTATAGCGCCATCAAAGACTACGATGTTATTCTCTCTCTCTCTCTCTCT
>JAJIZL010108585.1:0-12082 GCA_023969395.1 Amblyomma maculatum | reverse complement strand
GTAGTAGTAGTAGTAGTAGTAGTAGTAGTAGTAGTAGTAGTAGTAGTGTAAATAATGGTATAGACGTAGTCATTTCTTCTCCATCGGAGCTCTGCCTAGTTCATCGAAGTCCCCATTTTAATTCGTCGAAGCGAATCACTACACGAAGCAAGGAGTGAAACTTATAAAGCATGCTTTAGCTTATTCCAGATATTGATTAACCGAGTAATACGGCGCACAGTGAACCACTATATCTCGTCAACAGCTCCTGCTCGTTTAATCTGTTGGTTGGTTTGTTGGTTGGTTTGTGGGGTTTAACGTCCCAAAGCGACTCAGGCTATGAGAGACGCCGTAGTGGAGGACTCCGAAAATTTCGACCACCTGGGGTTCTTTAACGTGCACTGACATCGCACAGCACACGGACGCCTTGTATCTTAGCGGCAGTAGTACATTCAGCTCGGAGCGGCGGTGCAGTGGTTAAGGCGCTTGACTGCTGTGCCCAAGGATGCGGGATCGCATCTTGGTAATGGCAGCCGCGTTAGGATAGAGGCGAAAAGCAAGGCGTTCGTGTGTTGTGCGATGTTAGTGCACGTCAAAGAACCCCAGTTGGTCGAAATTTCCCGAGGCCTCCACTACGCTTTCCACAGCCAAAATTGCTTTGAGACTTTAAACCCTATAAACCAAACCAAAGTAGTAGTACCTTCAGTTGTAGCAGAATTAATGATAGCTAAAGTAGTTGGAAGTTAGGTTAGGAAGTTAGGAATGGGCGACGCTGAAGTGGAGTGCGACAGATCCAAGTGTTAACCATACACTTGCGCGTGAAGACGACGTCTTTTAGGCTAAATAAACTCCCCCACGTAGGTGTTGTTTTTAAAGCAATGAGAAGTAAACCTTAACAGCAATTGGTTACGGTCACATCGACAATTTACTATGCAACCTTCGCCTAAACCACGTATGAGCAACCTCCTACAGGCAGCGTCGCACACCGATAACAGCAGTTGTTTATACGGCAAATAGCGAAAGAAGGTCTTGGGCACCACGCGAGCTCAGCAGCTCTTCCCCAGGACAAAGCTTGCCCGCTTTCAATTTGCACCGCCATTGTTAGTAAAAAAGTGAAAAAAAGAGCGAAGAAGCTCTCGACCCGCTTTCGATTATGACCCCCGGTCTGCTTCTGCTCCTTCACCTCCTGCTCCTTCACCTCTTTCGCATACATCGATCGCTTCCCGACAGAGCAGCGGGCAAAGTACGCAGCAGCGGCAACAGATGACGCTCCAGTCGCCACAAGTTCATCCATCACGCGTGAGCAGCGGTGGTGCCCAGTGTTTGCGAAGCGCTAACCACGCGCCGAGAACTGCGCGGCCCGCGAAAAAAGAGGCCCCCTCTAGTGCGCGCGCCGCTTCCTACTTGATGTCGGCGGCGCGAATGTAAACATCCCTGCCGCTGACCGGCGCCGTACGACGTGCTCTTACCCCCCCCCCCCCTCCTTCCCTCCTCCTATCCCCAATGCGGGAAGCGGCCATTTTGATTAGTCTCAGTCGACGGTGCGCCAGGTTATCTCGAAACTCGGGCCTGTCGGCCAAGTACCAGGCACGGCCGCGGTCTGGAGGACGTAGCGCGGAGAGGCAGGTGTTGTCACCCTCTGCTAAACCGTCATCGTACTGGCAAGGTTGCCTGATATAATTAAGACCCGAAATCAATGGCATACTACTTCGAAAAGGTTTGAAAAGAAATGGAAAATTATCTTTTTTTTTTCCTTTTTCGGATATAATACCTTGGAGGAGAACGGTGACATTTAGCTTGCAGTAATGTTTATAGTGGTTCACTTCCTGCTACATACAATCCGCCGATCTGAAAACTTTATTTTTTTCTTGCCAAGTTCACGCTCCCTGCATTGAGCCCCAATAAATTCCATAGAAGGATGCCACGACGAGTTACAGTGGTTGAGAGGAACGTCATGAGTATCGCGATTTCCCTCTACACGCGGCAACGGCTTGATGTATTCCGTAATGGAAATGGTCACGGGCTTCATAAACCTTCCTTACTGGTCGTTCTGCACACGACACTTTCTCCCCACGATACCGGCGTCGCGGCAGGTGTGCACATATATCTGAGGGAGAGAAGTACGTTTTTACGAGGGCCTTCCAAATATTAATGCCCGTCACGTTTTTTCTAGCACTTCTCAGCCAAAAATTATTGCATTCGCAAAGAGTTCAGCCGCATATCTGCCGGGCCTATACTTATTTTTAGTGTCATCTCGGTTCAGATTTGTGCCACCGATGAGCAGGGACGCGCATGCTTTCTTTGTACCAGCACTTTTACTTCTGATGCAACCATGCCCTCATAGCGCGAAAGATGTTCTCGTCGCTCTGAAACACGAATCCGCGATGCGTAGAGTTGAAATTCAGACGTAGAGCGCAGCCAGCCAAGTGCGCCAATCAATTCTCTTGTTTCTAGATGCTGTGTAAGGACTGTAATATAACGCCATTACAAAATAGGCATGCGTACCGTTGTTCATTCCAGTCTCGAAACAAAACAATTTGAGCGAGATTGCACTAAATGTTCATGTAGGCCTGGGAGATACACGGCTTTAATATTTGTGAATTTCATTTGGAATGAACAGCATTCGTAAAAAAAAAGCAAGAAAATTAGGACACTTTTTTCTACGGCCCCCACGTACCTTGCCGGCCAGTGAGGATGCTACTTAGGGGACACATAGGTTACCAAATCTCGACAATTTGATCCTGCGTAGTCGTGGTGACCAGTAAGGCCTGGTGGACTTGAAGCCGTACTCAATCAGCCTCCGCCATAAGTTATGTTTTCCGAGAGGGTGGGGAGGGACGGCGACGACCTTGCTGGAATGTGTACAACAGACTGATGTGGAGCCGTGGCCGCTAATGCAACCAATGTACCTTAATCATCGTCCCTGTGGTCTCAGTTATTCATTACGGTCACCCACATGGCGTTCCTCGGTTTCACAGAACATCTGCTGCCGTGTTTGCCCACTCGAAACATAGTACGCTACTTGGAACTAGCAACATCAACAACGTTAGCCAGTCGTTTATTCATGTAGAGTATGCTCCATTTCGGAATCCGTGGATCTCCTGCAGCCTAATGGTGCTCAAAGCAGCTGCCGCCTCTTTCGGAACTCGTGTATTATAGTTCCAGGCTTTATCCTGCGAGTGTTCAAGCTGCCTCAAGGGGTTGCGGTAGTCTATAGAGCGTGCTCAGTTTTAGACCGGTCAGTTTTCCGAATTTTGCAACGCGGGCTTGGTGGCTAGCTTCGTGGGTTGCTCGGTTGAAATGCTGTGCCGGAGATAGCTTAATTTTGTTTACCCAACGTTCCAACCAGTTCGCCCGTGCGTAGTTGATGATGATGTTGGCTCCGTGTTTCGGGGACGACTGCGCTTAAACATTTCGCCCACGCAATCACCGCTCCTAGATTAGTTGTAATCACTTGGCCTCGCTGCATGTCTAGTGCGGCCACTGAGTGGGAAAAATTACACCGTCACTTGTTTAAAGATCGTTTTTGCCGAGATCGGGTCATTCTCACGAAACGCCCTTGTTATCATTCGCTTACAATATACGATTAATAGACCCCTTTCATAAATGTTAAGTCGGCTTCACCTCTATGCTGCATTCCCCACTAATGGCAGAACTGCAATGTATTGAAATATTGTATTATGGCCATAATTCATATGATTTATGCATCAGAACATATTCGCATAACTGCCCTATTACCACTAAATGCATCTGTGTAGAAGCAATATGCGATTTCAGGTCTATATCGCCGTTTTTCTGGCAGGCAGTGACGCCATGTTTGGGGAAAGAAGCAGCGTGGGAAAGCCTACTTAACGACTTTTGCAAGGGGTCCATTCGCTCAAATATCGCTCAAATATTTACACTATATCGCCTGACCAGCGGCACAGACGCGGTGGGGGTGGGGCGGAACCGTAGCCTCCCGACCCGTTTCCAATCAAAACAGCAATTCCGGTCCGCGGAGTGGTGGAATAAGTGGTCGAAGCGGAAGGGAAATATTTGTAGTGAACTATTTGTAGTTCGAAGTGGTTAAGGGTAAGCCTGTGGATTAAACCGAAATAACTGTTTTACTTTCTAGATCCAGGCGATCAGGGCTAGAGCAGCGTCATCCATTGAATTCAGTCTTTAAAACGAATTATGACATTTGCTTGAGTATAGCGGATGATATTTCTACTTGAAAGAGAGCACCATGAGTTCTAAATAAGTGACAGAGTTAGCGAAATTCTTTGTCGCTTGTGCCCCCGCGGTTGTAAGAAAACACACACACAATGTTTTCTGTTTTTACAGCGAACTGTCTGTGCATGTTTTGTCCCGCAACCTGCAATGACACCAGAAAATTATTTAGTAGCATCTAATTTTGCGTAGCACCCTCAGGAAAGCACGACAGACATACAGCTACGGAAATATATTACAAACCTAAAGAAACCATCAACAAGGAAAACGATCACAGCACCGCTGAAAGTACTACAATTTAAATCGTAGTTTTGGCGTGGCTCTGTTTTTCGTTGTTTGTCTCGTTTTTTTTTTTTTGTTTACCTGAATTCTGCACAGTATTGTTATATATTGGGTGGCAGACTTCCAGCCCAATGTCTAAAACCGTAAAGACGCGAATTCGTGAAACCCATCATCATTCTATTGAATCTATCTACGTCCTATCTCTCCAATAAATGCCGGCCCGCGCCGGCTTTAGCGACTTAATCCCCACGAACTTCCTAATTCCATCCCACCGTCTAACCATATGGTAGCCCCTGCTTCGCTTGCGTGAATTAACGGCCACCAATTATCTTGCCTCCTAATTACGTTCTCTACCCATGCACATTGTTTCTCCTTGATTTCGCCAGTGATTCCGTTATTACGCGTTGATTCACTCTGCTCTCTTGATTCATATCCCTTAATGATAAACGTCTCTCTCCAAATTTCATAGCTCGTTGCGTTGTCCTCTTTTTAAGTTGAATCCTCTTCATCAGTTTCGGCGCTTCTGCACCGGCAGGGCAGCAACAGCAGCCGAACGCTATTGGTGCACGAATGTTCGAAGTCTTCGAATAGCAAGTTTTTGTAATATTATTCTATTCGATTGTGCGAATGAGGCGAATACCGACAGTTAATAACGACTAAAAAAAAAAAACGAGTCTATTCGCGAGTTTTCAAATTATTTCTTTTTTTTTTTAATAATTGGCACGACGCTGGAATAAGGCCCTAGCTATTTTTCTCCAGATGTCACGATCAGTATGCGCGGGATTACAGTTTCCGAGCCGAGATATGGTTCCATTAGCGTAGGTGTGTATATAATGCTCATGCATGACATCTAAGAGTGGACGACGTGAGCGAGTTCAAGCGTCTCGGAGGCCATGACTCACATGTGGTTGTCACTCGTTTCATACTTTTTTTTTTCTGCGCAAAACACAAACAAAAAGGAAGGAAAGACGCAGGACGAACACTGCGTTTCTACTTACCCAGGCCAAAATGCCGGTTTTCTACGTTAACCATTCTTAACTCCTGAGGTGTGGCTCTAGTTTATTCTCCGAATCGAATACCAATATTTTACGTATCTAGGAACAGAATCAATTATAAATAGAATATTTGCATTCGTTACCTGTGCAAATACTCCTGCAAATCGGGCAACCCTGCGAAGCATTAAGTGCCATGGGCAGCGCTGCGACAGAGTGCTGGTTAAAGCCATAGATGCTAAAAAAAACTCGACACTAAGCTGCACAAACGAGTCCCAATAATGAGTGATTATTTTAACTATACGACCTGCAAGGTATACATATATGTACACGAAAATTACCTTTTTGCTATTAACGACAGGCTGAATACAATGATGACTGGTAACGATACATAATACCAAGCTGCACAAACGAGTCGCAATAAGGAGTCATCATTTTACCTATACGACCTACAAGGTATACATATATGTGCACGAAAATTATATTTTTGTTATTAACGACAGGCTTATTACGATGATGACTGGTGACAATACATGATAAATTAAACCCACACCTCGGGACATGAGGTGCGTGCAGCTACGTATAGGCCAACCAAAAGACATCTGACGCCAAATCGAGTGTTTCACAACTTGCCTTAGCCCTGCCACATCAATCAGTCATAGGATCATGGCGGCATTATGAATATCATGGCGGCAATATGAATGCCGCCAAACAAACGGGTTCCGTCAGGGCGAAGAGCCTGTCCTCCTACTTAGGCGGCTTCGGTATATGCGCCCTATTTTTTGGAACTGTCATCGAAGGAAAATGTGGAGGATTTTACTTGAAACTCCCAATAGTTATATTCGTAAAATCCATAAAATGCTCGTTTCAAAACATTTTCTTTTTCATGAGTAATTTGATTAATTCCAATTATCATATTGCACGGTTATTCAAATTGCTATCCGAAATTTCCTAATAATATTCGAACACCTTTAGTAGTTTCGTATACTTATAACTTGATATTCACAGGGTTAATATACGGGCTTTATAGTGCTATCCTTTAGGGGAGTAGGCGCCGCGGATTTTGTCAGCTTTACAATTATCTTCGGTAAATTATAGTAATGTTACACAGCGCCGCGACTGGCACTTCAGTGTATAGCGCTATTGCTAGTTGTGTACGAATATTCGCGCAAGGAGCTAGTGTTAGCACAGATATTCGATTCGTATTTGATTCGGTTCCTCTATGTGCTTTCAAGCTCCTCTGATTCGGTTCCTCTATGTACTATACTCTATGTGCTTTCAAGCTAGGGTATTCGCATGCGATTCGATTGATTGTTTTTTTAACACGAATGGCACATCTGCACCTTAGACGAATGGTTCTGCGTAAACTCAGCCAAGCGATGTCGCTCGTGCTGCCTCTGTGGTCGCAGGAGGACATGGTGAGGTCTCGAGGCGAAGACACGGCGGCTCACGAAGAGGACCCGCTGGGCGCCGAGGACTGGCCTGACGAGGCGCGCCAGCCCGACAGGAAGAGGCCCAGGCCAGACTCCAGGTAAGCGGGTCGTATCGCAGCCTTGCGCAGTGTTTAACGCTCTGGTGACCTCGTTGGTCTAACTAGTTAAGCAATACTGTCGTCACGCGGGGGCACTTGTACAGGCGGAGAAGAACGGGCAACGCAGTAAACCTTCCATTACGTGTAACCTAGGACAACACGCGCTTGGTCACGCGCTAATCACTTGTATCTGAGTAATTTGAAGTTTTGGTATTAAAACGAAAGCTTTTGTTGTCTCGTGAGTGGCGTTGTGTCGACAGAGAAAAGAGTGTTGCGACCTGAGTGCGAACCTGCGCCAGAATTAAGAAATCATCTGACCGGGCCGAGGCACAAGGGCGCTATATATACTACCGCATGCCTCGTGTAAAACTGCAACACACTATCGCGCTGTGCAGCGAACATCGTCGTCTCCCTGAACTTCAGTCGCGCCGCCCTCTCACTTAACCTAGTTACACACGCCATACACGTAAGTTACCTGGGCGAGTGCAGGCAAGATACGCAGGCGCCGACGCGTCTAGTGCCTCAACAACTGCAACAGCAATAACACTCATGCTTTCACATTTCTCCGGTGTAGGCTCTGCAGTGCTCTCAACGGGCTTATTAATACTTAGCGCTGCTCGCCTTTCTCCATTCCTTTCTTAGTGTGGGTCACGTGTCTTCCGAGGGAAAAGGCTAGTCAATGCACGCCTTTCATTTCGCTACGGGGCTTAAAGCCAGGGGATCTGAGAAGTCTGAACTATCCCCCCCGCCCCCCCCCCCCCCCCCCCTCGAGCTCGAATGTATAAGGATTGCATGATTACGAGGCAGGCTGTCATATTTTATTGTTTTCTATGGTTGTCAGAACATTTCTTTTTTGTTTCGGCAATTTCGCATTGAGTTTTATAATAACCATTAACGTATTTTCTATAACCCGAGACAGAAAAGAATAATTTTGTATAAGACGATGCGCGAAGCAGGCCACCAGCCACTTTCTCTCTCTCTCTCCTTTAATTCTTGTTCCACCTATGCTCGAATCACATAGAGGTCTCCCTCCAGCGGCGCCAGGCTTTAAGTTGGCAGGTAAAATACGAATAATAATAATTTATTTCGACACATGGCCTCGAGACCGCACTTCGTGATGGCGTGCTTATTATTTCGGGCAAGCTGGTCCACAAATACTCGGAGCTTTCTAAAAAAAACCTACCGTAACTGTTGTCTCACGACGTGGTTGAGGTTTCCACCTAGTAGAGAGACAATAACTACGCCTACGCTTTCGGCCAAAATCATTTTCGTATGTATATGGATTGTGTTTGAAATGGCAGCAATGGCTGCAGGTAGTCCGCGCATGCATTAATTAGTGACTAAGCAGGAATATATACCGCAGCAATGATGCAATATCCAGAACTTCGGCTCCTCGAGGACGCGGGTTTGATCCTGACCGCGGCGGCGGCGTATTAATGGAGGCAGAACGCAAGGCGCCTGTGCCTAGTAAATTATTCTTATATGAAATGAATACAAGCGCACAAAACACGCACACAAGAAAGGAAAACACACAGGACAGGTGTGTTTTGTGCGCTTGTATTCATTTCAAAATAAGCTATGCACCATCTAGCCCAAACAGAAGTTTTGTTAAATTATTCTTATATGGTTGAAATTATTCCGGAGCCATCCACTGCGGCCTACCTCATAGCTCGTGCCACTTTTAGACGTTAAACCTCACATATGCATAGAGCCCAATGAGGAATAGCGATTGTCTTTTATTGAACAGGGTTTCATCATCATCATCATCATCAGCCTGACTATACCCACTGCAGGGCGAAGGCCTCTCCCATATTTCTCCACTTAACCCGGTTCTGTGCTAGCTGCATCCACTTGACCCCCGCGAACTTCTTAACCTCATCCGCCCACCTAACTTTCTGCCGCCCCCTGCTACGCTTTCCTTCCCTTGGAATCCAGTTTGTTACCCTAAGCGACCATCGGTTATCCTCTCTTCGCACTGCATGTCCTGCCCATGCCCATTTCTTCTTCTTAATTTCCACTAGAATGTCGGTAACTTGAGCTATTTCTCTGACCCACTCTGCACGCTTCCTATCTCCTAATGTTACCGCTACCATTTTTCGTTCCATAGCCCTCTGGGTTGTCCTCAACTTAAGTAGAACTCTCTTGGTTAGCCTCCACGTTTCAGTGTTTAGCCGATCCCAGACAAACGAATGGCAATAGCAGTGCGATTAGTCAAAGCATGATCAACACTGTCTCTTGCTGGGCTAGTTGATGTGGCATTGTGTTTAAGCGCTGTTCTTTTCCTTTGCTTTGTCAAAGCACGTATACAAAGCGACCGACCATCCCTTATAGATTGTTTCGAGGCTTGCAGTGATAAGATAGATACTAAAAATGACCGCGAACGGCCAATGCCGTGGCGGTGGCCTGCACTTTCTGCTACCTAACGATTTGCAACGCGAAGCGATGCAAGTACCGCATATAGCCTGCACCCATTTTTTGTCTTCCTCTGCCCGTGTATTTACGTAAGAGACACATGATAAATGGAAAGCAAAGCCGGGTTTCATTTCTGGAGCACCGGTCCCATGTTTCGCCATCTCCTTGAACCTCGCCTCACTCCTACGCCAACCGCCGCCTACTTCAAGTAAAAAAAAGTAAAAGCATCTACAAAGGAAGCCGCAAAATAGGCAGTCGATTTCAAAATTAATCGTGTTCTTTACTGCATCACAGTAAACAGTTGCGTCAGAAAGCGGCTGTATGCCAGTCGCGTTGATACATCTGGGATCACTTTCAAACGTGCAGCCTGCGGAAAATGACGCTCTCTTTATCGACAGTCAGAACAATGCGCGTAACAGTCCCGATTCCTGCTGCGATGATTGCTTAAGTCGCGATGTCTGATGGCGCATTCGGCGAATGGATGACATTTTAATATCCCGCAACCGCCTTAATTTACGTCACTGGGTCAAGACTCTGTGCCTTCGGCAGCTGCTCCTCAAGCAAACGTGATTTTTGCACACTGACTGGGGCGAAGTATCTGCTCTCCGCTATGACCTCTATAAATTGTTTGTCTTTCGTCTCGATTTTAGTTATCACGTGAAACATGTAGCAAGGACTCTGACTTTCTTCTTTTTTTTTTTCCGCCGAGTATATCTGGCAAGCAGACGGATTTGGTGAGGGTGACTGGAATGCCACCTATACAAAAATGTCGTTAGCGAGCTCATATCACTGCTTGGAAATTGGCGATATAGCAGTACGCGAACGACGAAGGAAGGGCGCTCTTTGCTTTCTTCTGAATATTCAAGGGCTTCGGTGGAAGGTGACCAATGGGTTTATCCTCTGGGACGGTCACTTTCTCTCCAATAGAAATGGCGTTACGCTGGATGGTGGAACTCAGCAAGTAGCTAGGCTGCCATGTTTCATTCGTAATGTCTGCCAAATAATTTCTAGTGCAACAGTGCAACGGCACGAGGCCAGAGGACAAGAAAGGATGAGACACAACGCTGCCTTTCCCTTCTCTGTTCTGGTCCCTTCTCCTCTTTTCGTCTCCTCTGGGTCCCTCTGGTCCCTTGTCCTCTGGCCTCGTACCTTTGCGCTGTTACATTAGAAATCATGACTGACCAGCGCGCCTATCAAGTCTTGTTGTCAAAATAAGATGATTTCGAGCAAATTAATAGGAGGAGCTTAAGCCTAAAGCGACCACCTACCAACCGCCTCAGGTTGTACGTGTTCCGTGTCGAAATGCACGGCGCAGTATTCGAAGTAAGCTCAGCATTGGGAGGCGGGCTGCGATATAAAATTGGGTTGGAGCTGCCATTCTACACCTGGAGCATGTATACTGACTTGCTGCCTGTGACTTCTTGTTCTCTTGCCTCTATGCCTCTATGGAGCGCGTTCCGTGTTGGGCAACAGGTCTTCAACTGCGATTCGCAGGGTCGCTTAAAACATTTATCAGTTAAGTGTTGACCATACGAGTACGTCTGCATAGTGTGTTTTGATTCCGTAAAACCTGCTTAAGTGAGAACTGCAACGTGCAATGAGGGGCTTCTAGCGAGAAAATAAATTCCTGCGAAAATACCCTTCGAGTAATGTGATTTGTTCAGTTCCACAACAAGCTAACGGGTGTGGGTAGGTAAGCGTTTTAACTATTACCACGAAAAGGGCCTACTCCACTTTTACGTTAACCAGATTAGACGATCCTCGGTCGCACTTCTAGCTGTCTGCGAATTCGGCCCCGGTGTTTTGCAATCTAGTCACTACAGTTGGACGAAATAGAGGCAGAGCTCGGGCGTTCAGTCGCTCTTGGCTTCTTCGGCAGACTTGTACAGATTTTTTTTAGTTGCGTCGGTCGCCTGCGCTTCTGCGGAAAAATTTCGCCATGGTTTTCATCATGCTGCCGTAGTCGGATAAATTTTCGAGACACGTTTAAGCTCACGTAACGGCTTAAGGAAAACGGCACGAACGACAGGAGAGAGGCGCCCGTGATCTTTCATTTAAGTCCTGCGCCCAGTCGTCTTCACGAAATTGTGGACGGTATTTCACATCCACGGCTCCTAAAGGTGTAACGAAAAGAAAGTTTAATTGCCTTTGTTTCTGAGGGGCGCGGAAAGAAAGAGGAAGAAAGGAGGAGTGGATACGTGGTGATTGCTTTAGGTAGGCACTCCATCGAGCTTCGAGAGAAAAAAAGAAAGGAGGTGAAATAAGGAGCAGAGCGAAATAAGTGCCGTTATGATCGAGCAGTGCGTGACACATGTACGTCACGGGTACGGGTAGTTCAAACTCGCGCTCGGGACGGACCGTGGTGTTGCGGTCGTCGCAGCACGCCGCATGCGTGTATGATGCAGAGTCCCCGAGGGCGATATGTAGAAGCGAGCATTGCAAAGCTCGTGATCGATTTTTAAGCATGCAGTGATTTTAGCGTCCATACCCAACAGGCTCGGACGAACATCGTTGAGTCTTACGGAGAACAAGACGCCGGACTTCGCGATGAGCACAACGCCGAACTTATCCGAAACGCTCCGAACTTTCCGTCCTGCTGAGTGTGTGTGTGTGTGTGTGTGTGTGTGTGTGTGTGTGTGTGTGTGTGTGTATGTGTGTGTGTGTGTGTGTGTGTGTG
>JAJIZL010108544.1:0-18933 GCA_023969395.1 Amblyomma maculatum | reverse complement strand
TTTTTTTTTTGTAATTTTTTTCGGCTGGTATCAGGGATCAGGCGATGATGACATCATGAAGACGGGGGGGGGGGGGGGGGGGGGAGACCACCCGCCTTTTCATGTTCCATCACAGCTAAGAAATCATAGCGGTGACTGTTTAGTTCCCGTGGATCATAAAGGTAAGATTCGCTGTGCTTCGCCTGTGTGAACCAAACACTACATCACTCCGAGAGACCGCATCAGAAGAGACCCTCGTGAAGCTATAAGGGGAGGCACCCGTGCCGCAGTACCTATAATCGTACCAGACGTAATGATATGCTCCCAAACCTGACTGTGCACATTTTTTATCAGCAGAAACTTGTAGTGTTGTCACACTTCAATAGGGGGACCCTCAAGGTAGAGTAAATAAGTGTCTCGCATGAACGGTGCTATACCAGTGTCGTAGAAGAACTTATTAAGGATTATACAAGGTGCTAATAAACGGACCTCAATGCTGTCCTGCTACAAGTATTTTTTTTTTTTTGACCGTTGCCTTTTGCCGTGAGTATTTGCCAGTTAGATGGTCTTTTCGAAATGAAACTGAAAAACACGGAAAGAATGCAAGTAAGGTAGCGAAGGCAGTACTTTGTATTGTAATTTTGCGACAGGCGTTGAACAGGTTGCAAACGGCCAGCCGGCGTATTAGGGTGTGGTGCGAGTAGATCTGGAGCCTCCTACCAACAATCATAACGAAACGTGAGTGAATATGTAAGGGTGTTCACGCTCAGCAGGCAGAAGATGCCAGATAAAAATTAGGTAGATCTGAAATGCTAAACAATACTCGCAAGGTGCCTTCTAAATAAAGAAAAAAAAAAGGGTCCAGAGATATTTTAGAAGAAGAGCAAAGCTGTTCACAAAACTAGGAGAGTTACGGATGGTAATCCATGCGCGGCTTTCCTTGGAGTAAGGATGACAATTTGTGAACGTGAGCCGTCTTGAACGGTTGCTGATTACTTATAACAAATAATAATTTTCCCAAGTCCCAATAATGGTCAATTTCATGTTTAGAAACATTCTGGCCGTAAAACAAATCTTGCGCTGCACATAAGGGATGGTGTCATCGTTAGTAGTATTGAAAACCACGTCTGGAAGTCAACAGTAATAGCTTTACGTAGTTAAAACCGAACTGGGACATTTGCCGATGTAAACAGCGTGGGATTCCAGGCTGAAGAAGTCTTCGCCATGATTACCAGCACTCACCCGCCTCTGTCAATGAACAATCACTTATAAGTATGGACTGGCAGCATTATTTCCTCAGATGAGAAGAGGGGGGCGCTTATACACTTGAAAGTGCGAGGCACAGGCCAGCATGTTCATTGTATGGACCGCGAACGAAACGATTATTTGTGGATGTTATCCGTAGTGTTCACCATTGCGCAGTGAAGAAATGAAACACGGCTAAGAGCAGGAACGCGTGCTTTAATAAATGCCGTTTGCGCATTGCTTCGGCTGCTTGCCATGCAAATAGGTGCATGACTACGTACTTCTCTTGACCTCACAATTTCTGTAAATGTCGCAAAATGGCAGAAATGCTTGCTGGTTGGATTGCCGTCGCATTGAGGATGAGGCGAGGATAGTGTTGCAGTTACTAGAGGCTTTTATTTTAGCGTTACCGCTCGTCGCTACTTTCTAACGCTACCGCATACAGTCAGCCACACACGCACTGATTGGCACCTGCGTGCAGAATCTGCCTGTTTCACTTCATATTTTCACCAAGTGTTGTCGCCCGTGGCGCCATCAGTCGGATTACACGCTCAATTCTCATTGAAATTTGTCGTGTAACAGTGTTGCATCTCGATGACCCTAAAAAATTTCAATGGTCATTCACTCAACGGGAATTCAGACTGCCCATGTGACAGAGGTATGCACGTAAATGCCTTTACTGATGTCACCTATTTCTCCGCTGCACCTGGCTAAAAAAGAAATGGGCATAAAACGCACTGTCCATGGGGGCTAAGATATCCGAAAGTAGCATCGCACTCTCACTCCTCTTATGTGCCCACCATCAGGAAACGATACTTTAGCGGCGTAGTACGCACACGCGTCAGATCTCATTCGGCTGCGCAGAAAACTCTCGCGCGCATGGGAAAATGACAATCGCATCTGGATAAAATATCGTCTGTCATCGATGAACGCAATCACTAGGCCATTTAGATATTTCACACCTCACAACGTAGGTGCTGAACAGACAATAAAATAATTTTGAGGGTCACTTTGTACGGTTCAGGGATTTCGGCTCAACAGCGAGAACACGTAACACTACAAATAGAAAATCATTCCTGTTTACCACTGAATAACCATTTTAAAAAGATTAGAGCACACGGATAAAGTCAGCCTGGAGCTGCAAATTTCCGTTGCGGTATTACATTCCTCACAGTTCTCGCTACCACTGTTTCCCTTCCTTTCCCACTTCCTTCCGATGAGAAGGAAAACAAAGCCATAGCCAAAAAGGCACTCCACAGCCCCAGGCAAAGTCGTTTAGAGCCAGGAAAAGTGCGATAAAGTGGGCTTATTTCCAGGCTCCTGGAGGCTCCGCTTGTCCCGCCTTCCCTATGGTGCTCAGTTTCCCAAATCCCTATTTTCTCCTTCCCTGAGCTAGACCTTTGTCCTCGCAACTTTTTGCCTTAGTGTTTGTCGCTCTCTGCCGGCTTTACTGTGCTTTCTTCGTACAGAAATAAAGAAAAAAAAAGAACGATGAAGGGACATTTGCTGTTTGGCAGCGATCGTCGGCTTACATACGCGCTGAGTTGAAGGAAATCTTATCTAGCACCCAAGATAATCTAGAGTGGCAAGAAGAAGAGAATAATTCATACATTTCTTGCGCTCCGTTCACTCCTACATTCTGATACCATGAAACCGGTTTGAAAGTGCCGATGTCCGAATTTGTTTTATGCTAGCTAGGAGCCTGTAATTTTTCAGCATTTCAGGGCCTATTTTACTGTAGTTTTGTGAGAGCGGTCGCATCGGTTTATCCCGGTCTGTCAGGTGATCAAAAAGGGCTTGAGTTAGAATTTTTGCAAGTCTGAAGCAGTGTTCATCAAGATGGGTTGCAAGCCTAGCCACCTAATAGGGCGGCCATCCTAAGTTTCACACTAGGTAACGTGATTTGAGCTAAGATGGCGACCCCCCTATTTCAAGCAGAGCTCTCCAGTACTAGCAGATAGATAGATAGGAATGAGGATGGAAGGCAGGGATGCTAACCAGAAAGGCCTCCGGCTGGCTACCCTACACTGGGGAAAAGGGATAAGGGGATTAAAGAGGAGAATAGAGTTTCGAAACTTCCCATAACGTCCATGTATCAAAAAACGGCGGGTTTTGATTGGTAAATATTCGCCGGTATATGAATTCGAAGGTATTGAAAAGAAATGAATAAATAGTGGCGGCGACCGCGGTCATTCCAGGAAACTTTGTCCAAGTTGCAAACTTTCAGATTGTTGATAAATGTGCAACCAACTGGAACATAAAATTAGTTGAATACTTACTGTAGCAAAATATTTAGAGAAAACTGCCGTAGAGTTAATCATTTCGGAATTGAAGAAAGAAAAAGGAATTTCCAAAACGAAATGAAGGCAATAGCAGAAAGCTTTTGGTGACCGCTTCTAGTGGCGCGGCAATTTATACGCACAGGGAAAGTTCATATAAATATTAGTAACTTTTTGAAGCGGAGTTTCCCAACAGGTTTCATCCAAAAGCTTTGCAGGTCACGTGATGATGCCGCCCAAGAGGGCGGCCGCCCTAAGGCCACCCTAGATCTTGGGATCCACAGGTCGTAGACACATGCAGGTATTACCAAACAATTCGTTGCGAGGAGATCTGTGCTGAATGATGTATGTTATGATGGTTGATACCTTCATAAATTACGGAATCGTAAAATCCAGGTTCTTACGATGTCACATTTATGGCGCTTTACTATTTGTTGAGTGTTAAAAGTGATTATTGCATTCTTTGAAGAAAATGATGCATTCGTGTGTTTCGTAATGTCAAAATGATCAATATAAAATGTCAAAAATATACAGTCACGGTTATAATCATGCCGTAATCTCAATGCTGCAAAGTCTAAAAACCCACGCCCTAACTCTCTTGCGTGTCAACGTCTATCAGATGGTGCATCAGTTGTTTATTTCTTTGTGGGCAATAAAGAATAGAAATTTCAGCCAGTCATGCTTAGATATTAATTCTAAACAAGGAATGTTTGCAAGGTTACATATTTGACAAGAGATGGGAAGACGTTCACATTTGTTGAAGATGAATCGATGAGCCAACCTTCGAGGCCTAAACAGTTTTTCACGGCAGCCGCAAGAAAGCGGGGAGGCTTTAATATATTCTGGTTACTCGATCACAGGATATGCAGCAAATCCTTTCTTGGTCGTGACGCTTCTCAGTGCCGCCATCGGCGATGAAGCCTTGAAGGGAATCGGAGAGACTGAGTGAAAAGCTTTTTTGGGAGATAAAATAGGTAATCTGTCGGTAATATCCCTATTACGGGATGCTGGCGGCTGCCGCTTCTGTCCGCGCCCTTTTTAAAAGAGCCCTAGCTTAGAGCATTGAGTTCAGGTTTGGACAGAGCAGTTTACCATCCTTTATTAGCACAGATGAATCAACACTGCAGAAAGGTGAAATCCTGAGCGCTGCTGCTGCACAGGGTGCATCACGATTGTTCTCAATACAATTATAAACTAAATGCACCGTCGTTATCACGGCTACTGTCATCAATATAGTTAGCACTAATTGCAGCATCATTGTCATCGCTCATAAAAGGAAAGATTCACAGCGCCAACAAATAGACACTCACAAATAGACACATAGGACAGCCAGAAGTATGATATCTTTTTCACGATCCCGGGCGGTGGCGTAGTTGGCGTATGATTCAAGAGTGGGGGTTTAATTCCCAGTGGAGAGAGGAATTTTTATTTTTTTCTGATGACGTCATCTTGATGTCATTTAATTGACAGCTAGAGTGTGAGCGGAGGGACGTGGACGACATGAGCCATTAAAGGTTTTCGCCTTAATATCCGCCTCCAGCAAGGTGTTCTCTGAAACGTATGAAGTAAGAAGCATCGAACTCACCCTCCCTTAAAAACCTAATACGGCACGGCGCCTACGATCCCATTATAAACTCTGCAGAGAGAAGGCACGCTTGGCACACTTGTTGTGGGCCTGCCTTAAAGATCTGTCGGACTACCCAAACGCAGGGAATCATATAGTGCTTCACAGGATGGAGAAGAACAGGATACCGTCTGATGGATGTTGAGGTGCAAGAGCGTGAGCTCATCGGTTTTTAGTGACTAAATCATGATTTGAACCACGACTCTGTGTACATTTGGCATTTCTTTATTCATCTTTCTGACATCAATTCTTAAAAACACGATTGCACCATTTTCTTCAAACACTGCAATCATCACTTTCAACACTCATAAAGTAAAGCGCCATCTAAGGGGCATCGGAAAAACCTAGATTTCGTCACTCCATACTCTATCAGAGATATTGTCCATTGCAACCTCATATGACATAGATCTCTTCGAGGCGAATTGTCTCGTACCCCCCACATGTGTCTACGACAACTGGTTCCGAAGATACATGACGCAAATTGTGACCAATTTGGACCCCCCAAAGTCAAAGGCGCGACACCTACATTGCAACGAGAGTAGATTTAGACTAACAATCTTACGCGTAGGAACCCAGCTAATCGTTAGAAAACACTCCGGTGTCTCTACCGCCACCTGTAGCTCACAATTTTAGCCGAATGACGGATGGATAAAAGATACATGACCTGAGGCGGGCTTTAGGGTGGCTGCCACCTTGAGTGGCTAGGGTGGCAATCCACCATAGTGAACGCTGCTTCGGAATTGAAAAATTTCGGACTCAGGTCCTTCGTGGTCGCATGACAGACCCGGGCAAACCGACGCCAAATCGCCAAACTTAACAAGTAAGAGCTAAAGGTGCTAAAAAAGGGAGGTCTAGCTGACAGCGGACGCCGCAGGTCTGAACAGGAGGAAGGCAGAGCGCCGGCCCATGTCTGGATGGTATGAATCGCAACCAGAGTAGTCACGAAACAGCTGACAGGAGATCCTGCCGAGAGCTTCAAACGAGACAAAGGTCAACAGACCATTCAATGACAATGAGAATCCGGATGTCTGATAAGGTGATGTAAAAGACTTCCAACGCGATAGGTTGCCTGCCAATGGGTTAAGGTCTTGTATCGGTGGTGACGAACTGTGAATAGGCAATAGTCGAAACGGACTTTAGTTTGCAGTCGAACAGGCCAGAAAACGACACCCCACGGTCTACCAACCATTAAGCGGGCGATTGTCTCCGTTCAAGTGCAGGAGTCTTCATGTCGTAGCTCTAGTTAGGAGTCAACGTTGGCAGATTCCACCACAAAAAAGGGTGTTCTGAACAAATTTTTCTACCAGTTTTTAAGACTTGTTCTCAGCCGGAACGCGCGTGACCTTTTTCTAAATGGCTTTAATCTAAAGCTATTGAGACATCATAGCGGTTTCAACTGCCGGATTCTTGCTGTACCCTTCTAAGGACGTACTGTTTGTGTACTAGTCAGCTAGCATCGGACGGTAAAAATATTACTGGACGTTGAAAGGGAGCACTGTTACCGAACGGCTGAATCGATGGTCTAATGAAGCAGAATGGTATGCATGAAATCAGGCATGGAATAAGCACTCTTGCCACAACATACTTATTTTAAGGAAGTGTTCACATGAAAGACCGCGGCCTATATTAAGAAAACATATGCTGATATGCTATGTTGTGTGGGAAGGCACATATCACCGTTCCTTCCCTTCCTGGCTACGGCGAGGAGGCGAGGGTGAGGCGTTGCATTTCCTCTCCACATCACGTGGCAGCCTCCTTCCCCTTCTCTCCCTCGACTGCGGTGACGAGGGAGGCGTGCGTTGTGTGTGTGTGTGAGTCTGGTGATGTGCAACCTTGACAGAGCGGACGCGTCCGGAAAAGAGGGACGTTCATCAGGTGAATAGAATTGGTTGATCACGCGCGCGCGGCCGAGAAAAACCATTAAACCGGTTTACCATTCGGTCCTCGGTGTTCGTGTTGTTCTTGGGGCCACCACTGTGATCTGAGCTAGCGGAGCGTTCATTGCTCTGAAAGCGGAGCCGCAGCCCCGTAGTGAAGCCCATAGTTGGTCTTTGATTAAAACAGATATGCTCACTGCGAGAATCACAGAGAGATATTATTTTCCGAACTTTGACTCGGAGTAATTTTTAAGTTTCATGATGATGCTTGTTTCATGAGCCTTTCAAATGGTTCGTAAGAGCATATGAGGCCGAAATCGGCATGCTTGCAGAAAACTGGACGTGGAACTAATTCGGCGGCAAAATCGTTGATTTCCGGAATGAAACATGAAGAATGCCACAGACGTAACAAGTATATGAAATTAAATGTAGGGTTAAAATATCCATGATGTTTGCGAACGACTCCACCAAATATTGGTGAATAGTAAACGGTACTGCAGTGCATGACAGACCGGCTAAATAAATAAGTTAGGGTAAACTTACTCTTTGCTAACCTCCGGTGCATAAGAAAACGTGATCTACTTATGCACATATGTTAAATGTTTTAATTGTGCTAATGAGAACAAAGTACTACTGAGCAACAGCGAACTGTGCGACTCATGAATGATGCACATGTATGATCTAGACACCCTTTCAGCCTCCGCAAAATAATCTCAGCCTCTCTAGAGGAGAAATTTTAAAATTCAAGTGGCTGGGAACGCCAAAAGGGGTGTAGCGTCTTGAGTGTCTCTCTCGCATGCGGAGGTTGCGGGATTTGACAGCCTGCGCAGCTGGGTATACCCTGCACGGATGCGATCCATGCCAGACCAACTCCGCCCTTGTTGTCGGTTTCCCTAATGGCATGATGCTCTTCGGTGAAAGCTACCTTTGATGCGCAGGTCCACGACTTCGGTGCATGAATTCCCGATTTCTACCCGAGCTAGCACGCATTCATGTCTCAGTTATAATTGCGTCCCACGGCCGTGAGTCCGCGACATGCATAAAATGAAATCAGGATGCTTACCTTGGAGTTATGCAAATTTCTGTGACAATTGCGCTTCACGCAGTTTATGTTAAATACATTTCATTCATTAAATTATGACTCAAGCTCCAGTTCTTGCATGCAAAGCTGAAGGTCAAATCAGGTTTGAAAACGACCTCGAAGTTGAGGTGCGCCGCTGCCACAGCTCTGCGCTTCGCAATTACGTTGGCCGCTGCGCCGACTGTCGCATCGGCCGCTCCCACTCGCCATATGTAGCACGTGATGCTACATCAAATGACTAGCTGTCGCCACAACCATGCCACAACAGTGCGCTGTGCAGCCGCGTGACTCTCGTCCCCTGCCGCTATACCTGCCGCTACAACCGCTTAATCTCGCCAGTTGTGTCACGTGGTTCATCTAGTGATCCACCCTTGCTAGATAAAAGGGTAGTGCTTGCCGCCTAGACCTGACAACCTGATCAACAGCAGGGAAGGGCGGCTGCTTCTGACCCTGCCTGAAGGGTCCGTGCCGCTTGCGGTGGGGGTAGTCTTGTAACCGTGTTATGCATGTCGTCGTCGCTCTGGCCGCTGCGCCGGCTAGATTGTGCTTAACTGAGCTTTCGCCCCAGATTACCTGGCTCGGCGGAGTACATCCACATCAATTTTGTTTGGCTCGTATAAGTTTCGTTTTACGTCATTGTGGTGCCGTTAATGATGTCACTTTGTTGAGGCAATCACGCGCAGCACGTTGTTACCCTGATTCCTGCACTGCGGAAGCGGTGCAAATGTAGCCTTAAAGTCGTCATTTAAACACAAAGGGTGAAGGGGTGTGTACCTAAGGCGTAGGCATAAGACATCTACTTCTGCAACTGTTCCCGTGAATCTTGCCTCCATATTTAATTACTATCAACACAACTAACAGTGGCATCCCTTCGTCGAGAAGTATATATATATATATATCAAGTTATCGCCTAGTCGTGGTTGAGTTTGTGTTGATTATATTACTCTCTAAGTTAGAGATTAGTTGCTCAGTGGCTCATCTTGCAGGTAGTAGATATATGGGTGACTTTAGTTCGAAATTTCAAACTGAAATAAAAATTTTGGGCTTAAACCCATATTTTTCATTATTTAACGCTTCTCACTTTCATGTTTATCCTTCCGCTTGTGCTTTTGCTTGAAATAGATACAAATATTTAAAGAATAGGCCTTTCCTAATTATTCATTACGTACACGGATCCCAACTAGCCTGCGAGCTAGGGATCCAGATGCTTGTTGCAATGTTTCTTGTGTTGGCTTTGTTGTGCTTGAAATAAAAATTGATTGATTGATTGAATAAAGCCAATTAGAATAACATTCATACTTTCTTGAAAGCATGTAGTCAATCCAAGACATAATATACCGTCCAAAAAAATTAGTCCTATATGATTAGTGCCTTGCTGTTTGAACAGCGCTGTTCTAAAACAAAGCAGGAATACAGAAATGAAATTATTAATATATCAAGTGTCAGTTTTCTTGGTGGATATACTAATAAATATATTTTATAATTTGACAGGTCGTAAATCTGATAAATTGGACGCCGTGCGTGCGGTAAAGCAGGACACGTTGCCTACCCCACAATTTCATTATAACTTGTTATATTTGCTGCAGCATTGGCGATAATGGCACTACAAACCTGAGCGCATTAAGGATGAATGAAATAAATGAATACTCTATTGGATCTGGCACATAACGTGATCTAAGGAGCATGAGTTCATTCATTTTCTTATTCGACCGCAGAGCAGCACATGGCAGAAAAAGCTATCGAGAGTATATCCCGCGTGAACAAAAACGCAACAATGGACGGTATCAATTCGAAACACGTTCTTTCAATCAAGGGCTCTCCCCCGCGAGCGCTCCCCGGCACTCGTACAAGTTTAGAAGGAGCGCTTGAGACATTCACAAAGGTTTCCCGCTCCTTCTTGCAGTTCGGAAGAATACTAAGAAGATACTGAAGAGGACAGATGAGATGGTATGGTACGCTACTTTTCATTTTCTTTTTACAAATCGGGATTGGCGCAGCGATATCTACGCTGTGAACAGCGTTTTAATCGCATTAAAGCTATCCTCAAATGAGATCCAATGAAGAAAATAGTTTTCAATTTTGGATTGGGCGGAAATCGCGACGCTGCGCACAGGATAAGGGAAACGGCAGAGTGCGTCCAATTCACTTCAATCAAAGGCGCATACGCTAAGGAAGTACAGAACCTTCCCATCGCTTTGTTATTTTAGTTTTATTTTTAATTTTTCGCATGTGGATATCAGAGTTCGCTAACAATATACTGAGGCAATGCCCGCTTGTCGGCACGAAAAGGAACGGAATAAGGAAGACATAAAAACAGATATAAATGCAAGAACTGAACAGCTGAATCACTTTGAATGCATTACAGTTGTTGGAAAAAAAAGTTGTTCTCCGACGGCTTTGGGCTCGTTCTCTCACGCAAAGTGAAAAGTAGTAAAAATTGGCACGGAAGGAACCAATACCACTTTATTCTTGTTGCCCGTCTTGTTCTTCTTACCCAATTTTTACGCGCAGTGACTTATGGATACGGCACTTAAATGCTAAGCCCGTGTACTTATGATCGATCGCTGCCGACGCGGCCGCATTTCAGTGGAGGTAAAGCGCATAGCGTGTCATGCACAATGAGGTGTCAAAGAGTAGTAAAACTTCTCCCCTCCCCTCCCTCATGGGGTCTAAAGTAATGCGGAGTCTTCCACTACAGAGTTCTCCGAGCTTGTGGTAGTTTAGGATGTCAAACACCACATACCAAATACCTTTTGACATCTCTGCAATTTCTGGCATGTGCTAGTGCTCACTGTTCGTTTATAAATGCTGAGTTTAATGGCAAGGTTCAAGTGGGCACTACCTTTTTTTCTATGAGCTTTTGCAAATCTTTTTTATCAACCTTTTTTATTGTTGAACGCGTCCACCATCCGGTATTGACGGTGGAGGCAAGCATGGTTCTTGTTCATAGGAGCATTGTTCAGGAACCTTCTAGACATTGTAATATGCAAGGTCTTACCCGAACACTGCAGCTCTGGTACTTGCCGTCCGCTCAAATCGCTACTTCCAGAGTACTGGTTTTGTTCATACAAATACTTGAACTCGCTGTGCGCAAGTTGTTCAGGTTACAAACTGATTCGCATTGAACGCGGTTTCAGTTTTAACGTGACCCTATTAAAAAGCTCGTATTGCTCAAAACTGGTTTTTACTGGACTTGTATGGTCCGATATAAATTACATACAGGTGCGTCCCATCCTGTATAAAAACTATTATACTGGACAGGTATAATGCTCGAACCGGACACACCAGTCCGGCATTGAGTTTATTTCGGAAAGACCACGTCCGGTACTGGACAGATCCTGTCCGGTATGCATTTCAAACCGGACGCACCTATCTCTTATAGATCCTGAACCGTACATACCGCTTTGGTATGATCATATATCAGACAGCCCATATCCACGTTCGAACTCGAATCGGACTAGCCCCTCCCTGTCTCAACTGAAACCGGACCAATCGACGAAGCTCATTCACTACTGTGCAGGAGAATGCCAGCGCGCTGAACATGAAAGCAACCACAACAAACATTACAACTTCTCTGTATATGGGGTACGTGTTTTTTCACAAACACCTCGCACCTATGAATACATCGATGTATAAGCGCATCGCATCGATTTTGCGTGTTCTTCACCACGAGCGTAGGCGTTCATTACGAGCAACAACCGCTGCTACTCGTTGGTCTTGTTTCATATCTGCAACTTAAAAAGAAACAAATACTAAAGTGCAAGGAAGAAAATAGCATTCCGATAGCGACAACAAAAATATGCCGAAGCATAACTGAAACACATAGCTGACCACAGGAATATGCACTGACAGCTGCATATCAGGCGATGCTTCCTCGTGTGTTTACATATGCAAAGCGCTTAGTGGGAAGTGCATTCATTGACGTCGTTGATCCGCTGGCAGCATGTAAAGCTAAAATATTCAATATGAGATGCAATACTACACCAGATATTTTTGTACGTAGTAAAAATTACTGTAATAGAAGAGAAGAGACATCTGAGCGAGTTGTTACGGTGACATGATGAATAAACAGCCCTACAGACTAGGCCGAAGGTCAAGAAGCAAACAGGACGGGCGTTTTCTCGCAACTGAAGTTTATTGAAAAAAATACACAATATAAATATCCTAGCCAAGCCGCACTAAACCACACAAACAAAAAACCATGTCACGATAATCAACCATACATACCACGTTCAAGAAACTCAACTTCATTATCTGTTAAAGCGATTAACGGTTCACTAACGCATTTTTCGCCTAATCGCATGATATGCCTGGCCTCAATGATTTCCCGGTTAATCTATGCCAAAATACCTGTCTGCGTTAGAAAACGGTGGCAGCCATCACACCTCTTACAATGCGCAACCAGATTAGAGCCTCTACCAATCTCTAATGATCTCTCGTGCTTTATGCTAGTTACCTGGGTGAGGTTTATGCAACACTCTCTCAAAGGCAGTCTAACTGTTGATACCTTGATTTCGCTGTGAAATACAAGTCCGCCATTATGATCAGATCTGACTCTTGGTTCAGCTGTAGGGCATACGTACGAATTGCTCTACAAAACTGCGCCAAAAAGACAATACAATAAACGAATACGATACCACATTCACATGCTATGTAGTATGTTCTCTTATATTGTCATCTTTGTACCGTACTGTTTTGAAGTGATGAGCCAATCCGATCCACAGGCCGTCATTCTAAAGTCAAATTTTTCCTTTATGAAAAGTCGCATGCTCTAAAACTAAATATGTTTTCTTCGGGAAAACAATCTCCTTAAGAAAGAAACATACTAGAAAGTAATTGCGGACAGCAGAGAGCGTAAAATTCAGAGAGTTCTGCAGCGGAGGTGATATTTTTTAGAAGCCTGTATGCTGAAAAGCAGTATGTAGCCTGTGAGACCTAACTGCTTAAAACTTAAAATTCTGTATTCCCTATTTCACTAATTAAGTTTTACCGAACAATGGAAATAAAGTAGAAAGACCAGACACACACGGTGTCACATCGCTCATGATGCTAACCGTCTTACATGACATCCGCAGAGTCGCCATCGCATGCAGAGAGGGGCGGTAAATGGCACCAGATGACGGATGCGCCTACCTGAAGCTCCTGACAATACATGCTTTCGAAGTAATAACAACATCACCGCCAACAAAACAGGGATTGGGAACATGGATAATTTGTTGCCTAATATAATTTTGCCTTCCGTGTTAACAACTAAGAAAAATAACTCCATGTGAAAAGTGAAGGAATTCAGAGCGAAGTTGCCAAAATGAAAGCCGCTTTATCTTCCGCGCCTGTTAACGAGAACGCTAACAAATATCTGGACAAATGAAAAGTGCTAAATGGAAGAGCGTCAAAGTCTGAACGGTACACTTTGTGCAAACACAAAGCGTCACCCCAACCTGGCCCACCAAGGATGAACGAACGAGTTTGTGTCGACTTGAGACCCCGTCGCCCACAGCTGCCGCCGTCATTGTTCCCTGCCCTGCTATCCTGGAAGGTGACAGGGCACAGAAAGGCTGATGCTACTGCCACTTCCACAAAGTGCGTAACTTTTTTGTTGACCCTAATTTGGGAAGAAGGGTTTCGTTCAAATTTAAGGCTGCTCACACAGACAAACTTCTCGACAAACTGCCTCGACGACATGTTTCCAACTTGCACGACGCGATCTGCGCTGGATGCCAGGCTGTTTGGCTGCTCCCTTGTTCAGAACAAGTTAGGGGTGTGGACACAGATGAAAATGACAAAATGATTCTCAAGCCTCATGTGATAGCAACAGCAATCAAACACGCTAATCCACACAAGCGATATAATATTTTAGTAAGGTGAACCTTAGTGGAGCTGTGGAGGCAAACGGTCGTCCTTGGGGGTTAAGGTGGTTGGATGAGAAGATTCGAAAATGGCGGGGCGGGCAGCTTCATTGCTAGTAAGGTGGGGTGACGAGGTGACTAGTGGATGTTGCTTCTGGAGGGCAGCTGGCTTTTTGGCTAGATGTATGAATTCAATTTTAGGCAGTCAGATGAGACTGAAGAAAGAAGTGGGGTTTTGATAATTAGAAAAAGTGGAGGGTTGGCACCTAAAACACCTAGGAAGAGCACTGAGGAGGTGGCTGCTGGCCGGTACTCCCTTAGGGCGGACGGGAAGGTGATAGTTGTCACTCAGTATCTGCTATAATGAGAACCATGTCACCGCGTGCCTAAGCATGCCAGTTGCTTGCGGTTCCAGCTGAGGAAGCACTACTCGTTTCATTACCAGAGAAGTGGCCACCTCACGATGAATTTGACCGAGGAAAGTGCCAGTCCCGAAATCAGGATTGCTTCATCAGAGGGCGCTCGGATGCAGTTCAGTGCGGCTCGGAACGCGGTGACAGTGGTTTCTGCTGTTCGCGACATCACTTTGCGATCGATGTTCGCTGTTGTGTCTCTACGATTGCCGAATGTTGCAGCTGCGCACGAAACATGCGGCTCAGCTGCCATTTTCGGCGCACTTAGTGTGCGTTGACATTAGGGTAAACGGGGTAGGAGGTATAAAGGTGCAAATATTTCCGTGCTCTTCAACCACATTTAGGTCTTGGCGCTTGCGGACCGACTCAATAATCAATAGTAGATCTAGTATAGTGAGGAAAAAAGCAGGGAATAAATGCGGACTTGCTGTTTAAAGCCATGCTAAGCGTTATGACGTTGATCTGACAGGTGCCAGGAATAACTCGCACTGATGCTTTTTGGGTTGTTTCTTCTCTTCTCTTTCTCATGACATAATGTCTCTTTTTCACAGAGACAATAGAAATGGCAACTTTTCCTGCCGTTCATACCCGCATGCAAATAAAGACGCAGAGTGGTGTCGATGGATTGCGCGCTTTTCGTACTCCTACTATGTTTGCGCGGGAGAGATTTCAGCTGGTCATCATGGCTTCCAAGAGAGAGAAATCTCCAGAATACAATGGGCAGGCCTTGCGCGAAGGGACCTCGGCTCTTACCCGCACCAGTTACCGGAATGAAGCGCTATTAATGTGCAACTTTACCCGAAGCGGGTGTACAATGTGGCGCCGTCGCCATAATCAAGAATAGACAAAAATGGTGTAGGAGAAAATAGATTTTTTGTTCACATTATCAGGCCACCGTTTTTTGTGCAAATTTGAGGTGGGTGTCATACCATTTCGCTTCAAATTAAGCATCCATCTGGGTGTCAAGTTGAAGACAGCGTTGCGATAGGGATGCAAACCGACGACGCATATGTGTCACGGATAAGTTCAGGTGTCCACTGAGAAGGGTGACGTATATTCCGCATTCCTCTCGCTAAAAACCACTTAAACAATAAATTACTTCCTTAATGTTTCTTAAGATGAGAATGGCGAAAGCCTACCTTTCCTCTCCTACCATTTTCTCTCATCGTTTGCCGCTTATCAGTGCTCGTTGCACTGCTACATATAACTATAATTGGTTTACAGGAAAGAAAACGCGCATTCTCCGGAATGTGTGAGTTTGGATGGAATACCATCGCTCCTGTACACCATCGGTACACGTTCAAGTGTGATATTACAGGAACGCTATAGAAGAACTAATCTCGTGAAATCCTGCGGAATATGACAGATCTCGCGCACAAATCTCGGGCACAAGTCTCGCTCACAAGGTTTCGTTCCATGAGCCTACAAAGGCTTTCGCTTTAAACATATAAAAGTAATCGCAGAATGAAAAGGCAATTTGAAAGGCACTTAGCGTTTACCCTCAAGGCAAGACTTGTGCGTTGTTGTAACAAATTGATATAAAAAGGTCCTGAAATTATGTGCATGAAAAAGAATATTATTGCAGTACTCATTATTCAGCTTGACCTGAACGGGGCCAGCGCCTTCTACGTATGTGAAGACCAATCTCACCGTCCGCCACTGTTAACATGCATTCTCTTGACTGCATATTTGCTGCATTTGACAAGTGAAACACGATCCCCAAAGACGTGGAGGCAGCCAAGCTTGCCCGTGGTAAAATATCTACGAACACAGCTGGAAAGAAATCGTAATCATGCGCATGCTTTCTGCCATAGCCCGGAATTTTTAACTGGTTTAATGACGGCGCTAAATACAGCTAGATATCAAGAACGGACCGTTCCCTCGACAAGGCGAGAGAAGGTTATTAAAGATGATGATGGCGCATTGGGAACGTTGTGGAATGTTTCAATGAAAGCGAAGGTGCTAGGGTGGCAGTTGGGGGATAGGGGGTAATCTTTATAGTGATGGCTTCGCTGTGCCACTATTTTTTTTGCAGTAATGACTTCATTAAGACGTTTCGAAAGCTGCTGAACATAGCGCTAATGGGAGGAGCGTCATAAAAATAGAATGGGCGTACAAAACGCACACAGCCGCGCCTTGCGTAGATAGTTTGAAAACGCTCTTCCAATCCCTAGGCATATGAGAAGGAGAGAGCGCGAAAGAGGAGTGGCATTCTGGAAAGAAGAAAAGAAAGAATGTCGTCCTAACCAGTGAGCGCGTTGCGAACAAAAGCGAACAAGCAGAAAGCATGGCGTAAAAAAGAACCTAAGAAAAATATGCGCAAGAGGTGAGTTAGGCCCCACCAGCGAAATATAGAATGGGGCGACAAAGAAAATACAGAGTCAAGCAAAACGATAAAAAAGGTGAGCTGCGCTCCAAAGCCAGCAGAGCGCGGGCTCATCCCTTAATGGTGGCACTGCCTCCGGCGTGGTTGCGCGCCCCGAACGACAACAATGGCGCATGCTGCGAATAGCCTGTGATGATGACGCCACGCTTGCTCAACAACAATGCTGTGACCGGTGTTAGTGAAGTTAAAACAAAAAAGCGGCAGTGCGAACGCACCTATTTGTGTTTTGTCTTCGCGAGCAGTCTTTGCGTGATGGCTTGAGGTCCTCGCAATGCGCTTCCAGAGCGCGCAGTGCAAGTGTTCAGTACGACGTGATTATTATATATCCCTACTGAAAAACCAAAAGTTCTACGGTGCAATAACCTCATTAAATTTCATGTAATCACATAGACTCTCATACGGTGCATATTATTATCCTAAAGTATCCTACATAATTTATGATAATGTACAAGAAGCTATGAGACCTTATGCAATTATATGCGACTTGTATGTGATTTCTTAAGTGAATTGAGTGAGATTGTGTGAGAAAATGTGAGGTTATTGCCTCATACAACTTTTTCAGAAGGTTACGCTTTCGTAAACGGTTGGGGCAGTTAACCTGGCGTAAACACGTATTCTACGAAATGTTAGCTGCTAAGAAATCATCCAGGGTTGTCAGTTGTGGTTGGGAGTTTGACGCGTGGGTGCTTTTTGAGTCTTTTATAGGGTCCCGCAGTCCGGCTTTGGAAAAGCCGCCGAGACGAAGAAATCATAGACGAGAGGCTACGGCGTGCAGTGCGTGTGCCGCAGTTTATTTCATGTTAGGCACTTCCTTACAAAGTGCTGCAGCAACATTACACCTTCTCAAGCACTTTAAATACAGGATATATTTCTGTGATTTTTGATAACTTTGAGTTTCAAAGGATGCAATATGCAAGAAATCAACGTTGGCCTATAGTGTGACCTTTACCTTCTCCTATTACTATTGGGTGACGTTTTCTTTTTTTGCGGTTAAAATGAGTATAGGCTCTACTCTCCACTTTCCTGACATGCTTAGCCTGCCGCTAGCCTCGGTCGAAGAGAACGTAAATAGAAGTGCAGACCAGTTCTGCTAATGAATTCAGAAACCCTAAGTCTAAAAAGAATATCCGAATGCTCATTAATAATTCTCATATGGAGGGACTCAGCAAGGCGGCTGTCATAATTTCGTCCCTACCGTATAACTTACAATACCGACAAAAGTATTGTCGACCCTAATGGCCCTGCGTCAGTTACCTGACGGAGTCCACGCCACAAAAAGAACAGCATAAGAATACAGGCCCATCTCAGGTAAATATTTAGGCTAGGATATAAAAAACTAAAAAGAAGCAGATTGTCGGGTGCACGTTCTTCGAAATCAAAGAGTGCAGGTCGCTTTTATGGGAAACCAAACTGGAGGCGTCACAGGGGTTTCCAAGGTAACTTTCTCGTAGGAGAACGAATATGCTGGGAGGAGCACTTGAGCGAGCATCAAGGACCAGAGTGAAGCCTCGATTCTTGTTTATGAACCCGAGCGGACCAACCGGCGGAAGCCACCCTATTTTTCATCGAGAATTTATCCCGTCAATGCCTTTCAATTGAGCACATCACCAGCGCTGAGTTTATAGTTTTGCTTGCGCGGAGGCTATGGCATCGCAGACTACAAGGGCATAAGCCGTTTGCACAAGCCGACAGATTACTACACTGCTTCCAGCACGAGCATTGTTAATGCTTCGCAATCTACTCACCACGCCACCTCCCACGGAGGCGTGTGTTCGCACAAATATTGCGTGACTACAAAGGTGGGTATTACTTTAGTCACTAATAGGATCAGGGAAACCTTAGCCTTCAATCAAACTAATGACCAAGCATATTTTACTTACTTTGCCTTCTATTTTAATCATACTATCAACGAAGTGATACAAAAACGTTCGGAATGTAACCAGCCCATTTACGTAGCATTAATTGATTACGAGAAAGCGTTTGACAAGGTTGAAACTTCGGCAGTAAGGCAGGCATACAGAAATCAAGGTGAAGATGAGCCATATGTTTAGTACTGGAATATATCTATAGTGGCGGCACAGCAACCATAGTTTCCCATAACGAAAGTGTGAAGAGGAAGCATGGCCGGCATGGAAGTCGTGGCCGAGTACGTACTCGGCCACGACTTCCATGTAGGAATGTCGCTTGTACCGCGAGATCGGAA
>JAJIZL010108534.1:0-10717 GCA_023969395.1 Amblyomma maculatum | reverse complement strand
CAAGTCCACTTGTCGAAACGTTGGCTCATCTGCGAACTGAGGCGTACCCCATTTACCCTTGTTCAGTTCTTTTTCATACTTATTTGCCAGTGTGGCACGGATAATCATTGCGTTACCGCATCATAAAATTGTTGTCTCTTGTAGACCAGACAATTCTACACGGTACGCAACCGTGTAAATTGGATGCTTTTGCACAACAATCTTTGGGTGTAGATTGGTTTGTCGGACGTTTAAACCCTAAATTGCCTTTGCACTTGGTACAGCCGGGTACGACACAACAGCTGACACAGGCCCACATACGAAGTGCCGTTTGTCACTGACTCAGCAGCTGAAGCACCGCTCTTTTCACTGCTGCCATAATTCGCTTGACCAGTCTAACTGGTGAGCATGTTCCAGCTTGCGAGGGAGGATGGCCCTGCCTGTGACCTTGAATTAATCCTATAGTATTCAACTGAGAATGGAATTCGTTGCTTGATCTTATCAAAGGTGACTGCACAGCAATCATTCGTCGAAATTGCCGATCGGCCGCCAACATGCCAGAACGTCTACCGCGTGCAGTTACCCATTTAACGCACCACATCAGTCACCCATTCTAGTCGGGCGTCGTTTTGTTCGAAATCCTCAGAGGAAGAAGCGTGCGCTCTTCTTCTTGTTAGAATAATCTATATTTGGCTTACGATGTATTAAATACACATCTGGGAGTTGTAGGCGCGGACTCATAGCTTGCACTTCACTAAAAGAAGCTACGAAACGCTGTAAGTGTGCCTCATATTTTGTTCATTACAAAATTCGTTGAACTGATAAACGCGGGTTTTTCTTTGACAAGACAATACTTTTTCATGTTCTTGTTACATTGCCTAAACCATCTATAAAATGCATGATTGGCGTCATCGAGGAAAACAAATGCTGTGTGTACACCGCCTGGCCGAATGTTTCTAGAGATGGAGTGAAAAATCTCAGCCATATGAGGGTGGCCCTGGCCACTAAGGAGTTTGTGGAAAAGTAAAGATCAATGAACCGATAATCTTGCCATTGGAAGCACTACTAGACGGAAATACGATGCAGAATGAAGGAAGGCTGCCCTCAATTTTGTCACTCCTTCCAGCGATTTTTATTTTCTGAGTTCTTCTGTCTTTATTTTCGAAAACCCCAAGAAAGTCAACCAAACTCATAAATATATCAAGATGGTAAGAACCACCGTTCTGTTGTATAGCGTGGAGCTAAAATCATTAAGAACGTCCTTGTAAGAGCAGCACGTTGAAGCAGCGGAAAAGACCATCACTCAAACCGGGCCAAAGCATGAGGATGTGAGGATTGAAGTACCATAGCGGATTAAATATTGTGAAAAGATATTACGAGAAAAAACAGGTGGCACTGACCATTGATCATTTCCATAGAGAGCTGGACATCTGCTGAAAGTCGGCTAGAAGGTGACATCGGTTTTCAGCATCATTGAGCATTGTTTAGACGTGTTTGAGACAACGGAAACGATTCAGACTTTTACCAATAGCCTTACTGAATAGCAGGACGAGTTTCATAGCGGTTAAATTGTAACACAGCTCCTCGAGCAGCCAAGGCGCCTGAAGGCCGCCGGAAAGCACTCTGGTGCTTCGAAGGCACGTGTTGCGTAACAGTTCATGGAATTATAGCAAAATAGAGCTCTTTTGAGTACCTTCCAAACCTTGCCGTTAAGTTTCGCTCTTTCGTTCCAACTTGTGCAAGTTGCATCAGGCAGAAGCGAAGTATCCTGGATAAAGCTTGTGAAAACTTTCCTGCGCTCTATCGAGAGCGATTATAAGGTACAGATCTTTCATGATAAAAAACAGAAAATCAAGAAAGTAAAAATTTGAAGTGCACCACTGTAATTACCAAGCTTTCAAAGTCTAACTGTCAGAAAAAGAACTTCGAAGTTGACGCGCTTTTAGCCGCAATTACGTTTTAGAGTAACACACTGAATGTCGGAGCATGCTTCACGGGTCAGCAGTAAGTATACAGCATTCTCTTTATTTGCACTCGTGATGGTGACTACAAGCAGTGCTTCCTAGCAAACCATATCTCTATTATTTTAAGATTGATTTTTTGAGTTTCTCGTATATTGCTTCAGTTTCATTGAAAATCATAAAAACGGTGAATTGTGTAGGGATATATGACTTTGTGGTCACTATAGGAATTCGGCTGATTATTAGCAAGGATTTCTCAATTGACTGGCGCATTGTATTTTAGAGGGCACAGGCAGTTCCAGAATCGTATTCAGCAATTCATACGGAAAAGAAACCTTTAGTGCGATGACATTAAAGCTAATGTAACCCAAAAAATTGCTGCCGTATGAAATAAAATTTTATGATCGGTCGAGAATTGATGGCGTTATCATTTCCAGGTGACCAAATAAAAGTAGACTACCCACACGATTCAAACTAAAATATGGCCAAGTTCCTGAGTGCTTGAGGCAGGGATGACGTCTTATAGTTGGCATGACAATAAAAACCAATCACAGAGAACAACCTGGAGGAATAAAACTCAAAATCGCATTTACCCCACCCCACAGTTTGAGGTCCGGCCTCCACCAGGGATTGGTGTCCGGGGATTTGCTAACAAATGCAGCAACGGAAGATACGCAAAAGATAAAAGAAACCGCGACCTGCGCCCTCGAATGCTATGGTGTTTCTTTTTAAGGAGGCTGAAGGGGCCTCATAGGTTTTCTCCTCTCAGTATTGTCTTCGGTGCTAGACAATACAGCACTTTGGCATTGCGGACGGCACAGGGCTGATGAATACGAAATGCGCGCCAGTGATGTGAACACCGACACCATCCTCTCTGAAACTGACGATTAACGGTAGCGCAAGCTCTCGATTACATTGCTTTCATCCCTGGCTTTTTCTGTATAGTACTGCTAGCAATCGACGCGAAGCCTGCTCTACATAGCGTCTTTTGATGCGAAAGCGAAACTCTCACTGGCGTTGTTGACGTTGTCGACAAATGCCGGCATCCATAAAGATCGTGTTGGTATACATCATCACGAAGGGACTATTTGCGGAGCTATATTTTCTAGATTCTCTGTCTTTGTATCAAAATTGAGACGTCACTGTTCTTTGTGCAATGTTTCGGGTTATGTCCTATCATTTCGCCACAGTTTAGCGTGCATGATTTAAGCCGGACACTAGTTGGCAATAGGAATTCGAACAGATGCAATATGTATCTCCAACTGTAAGCCGTAATGATTTCCACACACCCCGTGGCCCAGCGCAGTGCGCGTCAACGGAGGAGGGAAAATGGAGAGGGCGCATTTTGTGGAAGAGGATGAGTGGAGAGGGCGCCGTTAGAGGAGAAGAAAGAGTACAGAGGGCATCGCGCTACTGGTCTCGTGATTGCGCGTCGCATGAGGAGGTTGAGAAAGTTTGGGGAGCAGCTGTCATGGCTGCACATCGCCTTAACCAGCGTTCGCCTTCTTACACGTAGGCGGTGCTAAGTGTCTCTGCTGAAATTTTCGCCCTTGTGAAGACACAACAGCACTGATAACCTTTTTTGTCAGTAGCAGCAAACAAATAATACGTTATAGGTTAGGCTGAAGAGAACTCTTAGTTGTCATGGCATTCACGCCAGCGCAGGACGAGCTTGTGACGTTGTTTTTGACGAAGCAAAGAGATTAGCGTCATTGATGCCCTATTTATTTTCTTGGTGGGTAATGCTCACAAACCCAAAATACGGCGTGCCGCAAAAACTACGCGATAATTGTAAAGTTGTTGGGTTACAGCCCAGTAGGACTTCGGTTCTGCAAATCCAGTCCCAGTAATGGATGTTAGGTCATAGGTACATCCCACAGATAAAACTGGGACCGTTCAGTGAGGCTCTTACGATATCTCTGTCACTCCAAAGTTCCATTGGAATAACGAAGGCAGCTCTCCTCGGCCGCCTACGAAATTAAACACAAGGAGTGTAGCAGCACCGGTCTGGATGCCCGGCCTAGCAGTAACTAGTGCTGCTTGTAGATTTTAAACAATACAATTCCTGCCTACTTGGCCTCGCGCGCATCGGTTACAACTATGTCATATCAACTTGCGTGATCATCCTTCTTGCAGAGTTTGATTTTGGCACGCAGCGCTTACTGCGTCAAATCATTTAGCATTCGCCTTTCTTCATATATTTAAACAGCCGCAGAAGTAGAAACGGCAGGATGTGGAATTTGCAGTCAAACAATGCAATGAAATTTATTTTCTGCTGGCAGTCTGGCTTTGAGCGGTCAAGTTAGGGAATTAAAAAAAAAAGTCTTGAACGCGTAGATAGCTTACAACTTTCCTTAAACACAACCGCAAAAAAAACTAAACCATTTGCGCTATAAACGCTGCGCGGTGTACTTGTATAGTTATTGCTGTGAATTTACTGACATTGTGAGCAATGGTTCATCATGTAACGGTAAAAGTAGCGGGTTCGATTTTACTTGCCAAAGCAGGGTCGCTGTAATTGGTCATGTGTCTGCGACGATAATATTTTCTCACGTGCTTTCCGTCCATTATTGCAGCAGCAGCAAGAAGCAAAACTATCGAAATCTTCAACATCGCGCACGAATACACAGAAAACTGCACTCTACTGCGCTGGCATGTTCTGCGAAGATGCCTATGTACGCATAAAGGTCAGCCATTCCGCAATGAAAAATGCCGCAAAGCGTTCCCGAAAAGCTCATAGTGCGCGGGATTATAATGTACTCACTTCAGATGTCCCCGTTAATTTTGCTTCTCGTGTTTTACATACAGAGTTCACTGACCAATTATGCACTTGGCTTGAGCGAATAACAAATGCGAAAAAGGCGTTTACTCTTCGTTTTCTCCTCATTCCTTAAATTTGGCGGAGGAAGAAGGACCGATTTTCACAAATTGACTGTGCAGGAAAAATGAAAAAAAAAAACAATATACGTTAGGGGATTAGTGTCATGTCAAGCGTCATGATTGTAAAGCCCACCCGACGTCGAATGGAACCAATCCTGGCTGCTTTATGACGCTGGTACATGAATACCATTATTTTATGTTCTTATTTACAGGTAATTGGGAAAGGCACCTCGGAGCGACAAATTGCCACGGGTCGTGACTACTAGAGTAAAAAAAAAAGAGAAAGCAATGCCGATTTCAGAGGTGTTGGTTATTATTTACTTAGCCGGGGATCGCGATGACTTGTAAACCACAATAGCGAAATAGAGAAGTGCGTTCTAATTTCTACTTTTCCCGTCTTACTCGCGCAGCAAGAAATGAGAGTAGGAACGGGAAGTGCGTATAAGAATCCATTATGTCATATATTGCCACACCGCTGACCATCTTCTGGCGCCACCAAGTGGCCAAATGTCTTGGCACGTGGCTCTTGTCATCCTCGTCTCTCTCGAGCTTCGCTTGATTAAAAAGGGCCAGCTCGGTTGTTGTGCTGATTGCTTCGTGTGTTGGTGACATTTTGGTGGATGGTGCAGGATGTGATGCCATGTACGTTGCCCCCGAAGACGTCAGTGACGCTGCTCATCAACGCGTGGACGCGACTCCTGTCCATAAAGCCAGCCGTCGCCTCCGAGGCCTACAACCTGAGTTCGAACCACTGTTCACCCCGCTACGAACCATGACATCCACGACGAGCAGCCAGACAAGTCAGCCTTCCAGCAACGCCCCACCGTTCGCCCTTCTCGCACCGCATTCGCCGCCATCATTTCATGGTGACCGGTTAGAGGATGTGGAAGTCTGGTTGGCCAGTTTTGACCGTGTGGCCGCATTTAACCAATGGGATGACGAGCGGAAGCTAATGAATATGTACTTTGCGCTGAAAGACTCGGCCAAGACGTGGTTTGAGAACCACGAGGCGTCGTTTGTCAACTGGGCAGCCTTTCGCTGTGAGTTGCTTACAACATTCAGCTGGAGCGCGCGCAAAGAAAACGCAGAGATTGCAATTCGTTTAAGGTCTCAACAGTCAAATGAGAGTGTGGCCATGTTTGTCGAGGACATGACGCGGCTTTTCAATCGGGCCGACCCTACCATACCCGAGGCAGCGAAGGTACGGCACCTCATGCGCGGGGTGAAGGAGCAGCTGTTCGCTGGCCTCATTCGCGACCCCCCAAGAACTGTCGCAGATTTCGGAGAGAAGCTGCCAGCATGGAACGTTCCCTGCAGGAACGGAGTGCCCAATACGGCCGCCAGACAAGCGTAGCGGCCACACCCTGCGGCGCGTCCGTGCCAGCAGCCAGGGACGAGACATTGCGGGAGCTTCTGAGGAGCATTGTCCGCGAAGAGCTGCAAAACCTCCACTTGAATGCTCCCTCTGCAAAGAATTATTCTACCGGGGACGTCATCCGGGATGAAATCCGGCGAGCGGTGCAGCCACTACCAGCACCACATCCGGAGCCATGTATAATGACTTATGGTGATGTCCTACGTCGACCTGCCCCCGAGCCAGATCCATTCCGCCCCGTTGTCGGACCACCGCCTCGCTACATGCGCCCCGTAGAGCAGCAACAAGATCTGCGCCCGGTCGAGCCGCAGCAATACCAGCGTCCCGCTATCAGCATGGCGCACTTGTGGCGCACGCCCAACAGACGGCCGCTCTGTTATCACTGCGACGAACATGGTCACATTCTTCGCAATTGCCCATACCGGAGAATAGGCTTGAGAGGATTTCCACCAAACGCGCCTCGACCTCGCTATGGCGACAGACCACAGGAGATTGAGGAGTACCTGGCTGCTAACGAGATGCACCCAACGTCACCACAACGGCAGTCGCGATCGTCTTCTCCGAGGCGTTTCGTTTCGCCCAGTCGGTACTCCTCCTCTGGGCAATTCAGAGGCACGTCTCCTCGCCGGGAAAACTAAACACGCGACCTCCGGGGGTGAGGCCACCGCTACGCCTCAGATTAAACAGCCTCCACCCGACGATTTGACGCGACGGCCCGAGCGGCGACGACCCCATCCGATGAACGTACCGACGTGCTGCGAACGCATTGTTTCCGGGAAATGTTTGCAACCGCCGACAGTTGTTATGTGATAGCACTTGTGGATATTGGCGCCGATTTCTCCGTGATGAGCAGCCAGCTAGCCACGGCACTCCGTAAGATTCTGACGCCTTGGTCTGGTCCAATGATGCGTACCGCCGGTGGTCATGTGATGACGCCGATTGGCATGTACACTTGCCGCATAGAGATCTGCGGTTTTACTTTCACTGGCACATTTGCCGTATTACAAGAGTGCTCCAAAGATCTGCTTCTCGGCATGGATTTTCTTCAAGAGTATGGTGCTGTTATAGACCTTCGGGAGCAGCTCATGGTATCGTTTTCAACCAACCGAGCCGTTGATAGCAACACGGACTTCCGGAAAACGATGTTGGCGTTTGTGACGACCACATAACGATCCCTCCGCATGCGAGCACGTTCGTCACAGTCGAATGTGATCACAGCACCGGCACGCGTGGCATTGCTGGAGCTAACATGCCACTGCTTCTAACTCGACAAGTTTGTGTAGCTAGGGGCCTTGTCGAATTTGTCCGTGGCCAAGCCGAAGTGTTAGTGACAAACTTCACATGTGAACCCCAACATTTGACGGCGAACACGGCGGTCGCTTATTTTGAAGAACTTGGAGAATGTACAGGATAGTACGCTTAATCCAACACGTCAGACCTCGACAATGCGATGCCTACAGACATTCAGACTTATGTGAATCCGCACCTCTTGCTCAGTCAGAAATGCTGCATAGAGAATCTCGTCAATTCGTTCCGCGATTGTTTTGCATCAACCTCAAGTTCTGACAGACGCCACTAACGAAGCACCGAATTATAGTTGTCGATTACCAACGTCCACTTATGTCAGCGTCCTTACCGGGTGTCTTCAAAAGAACGTGATGCCATCCGCCGCCAAGTAACAGAAATGCTCCAGGACGGCGTTATCTAACCGCCGACGAGCCCCTAGTCTTCGCCTGTAGTCCTCGTCGCGAAGAAGGATGGAACCTTGATGTTCTGCGTGGATTACAGACGCCTCAACAACGTCACGAAAAAGGATGTGTACCCCCTGCCGCGCATAGACGATTCCCTCGATTGCCTTCGCCATGCCACTTACTTTCGTCACTTGAGCTCCGCAGTGGATATTGGCAAATAGAGGTTGACGAGCGAGACCGTGAGAAGACCGCTTTTATTACGCCGGACGGTTTGTATGAATTTAAAGTGCTCCCGTTTGGCCTGTGTTTGGCCCTTACCGCATTTCAACGAATGATGGACACTGTACTCTCTGGTCTGACGTAGCAGTCATGCCTCGTATATCTCGACGACGTTGTGATTTTCTCGGAAACGATCGACGAGCACCTGAAACGTTTGCGCGCTGTCTTCGAGGCCATCCGATCCGCCGGTCTCTCTCTAAAACCTGAAAAATGCCACTTTGCTGTTAACAAGCTGAAATTTCTCGGCCACATTGTCAGCGCTCGAGGTGTTAGCCCAGACCCAGAGAAGACAGCCGCTGTCGTTTCATTCCCCAAACCAGCGGATAAACGTAGCTTGCGTCGATTTCTCGGCCTCTGCGCGCACTGTCGTCGCTTTGTTAACAATTTCTCCAAGATAGCTGAGCCTCTGACCCGCTTGACAAAAGACGCCGAGCCGTTCTTTTGGGGCTTCGACCAGGAAATAGCTTTCACGGAACTCAAGTCCCGTCTCCAATGTACGCCTATACTTGGCCACTTCGACGAAGAGGATGACACGGAACTGCACACGGATGCCAGTAACGTTGGCCTCGGTGCGGCCCTTGTTCAGTGGCAGGACGGTGCAGAACGCGTCATTGCTTACGCCAGTCGCCCTTTGTCCCGTTCGGAAGTTAATTATTCAACTACCGAAAAAGAGGGCCTCGCTGTTGTGTGGGCAGTCATGAAATGTCGTCCGTACTTGTACGGTCGTCCGTTTCGTGTCGTGAGCGACCATCACTGTCTGTGCTGGCTGGCAACCTGAAAGATCCATTGGGTCGGCTTGCTCGATGGAGCCTTCGGTTGCAAGAATTTGACATTACTATCGTGCACAAGTCCGGCAAGAAACACTGTGATGCTGACTGTCTGTCCCGCGCCCCAACTCCCTGCCACGCGGACGGCTCCGACGACGATTCCGCTTTCCTCGGTGTTATCGCGACGTCCACCTTATCCCGAAAGCAGCGGGCTGACTCTGAACTTTGCCCCTCATTGAATACCTCGAAGGAACCGTGTCATCTCCTCCTCAGCTCTTCAGGCCCGGACTGTCGTCATTTTGCCTGCGCGATGGTGTGCCCTACAAGAACTATGGTCCAACAGAAACTGCTTATCTGCTTTTAGTACCCACAACGCTACATGACGAAGTTCTTCGTGCGTGCCACGATGACCTTTCTTCCGGCCATCTCGGGTTTTCTCGCACATTGGCACGGATACGCCGAAAGTACTACTGGCCTGGCTAGCTGCCTTGTGCACCGCTACGTCCGTACCTGCCGCGAGTACCAGCGGCGGAAGACACCACCCATTAAACCAGCTGGGCTCCTGCAGCCTATCAATTCCCCGAAATTCCCATTTCAACAGGTCGGCATTGACTTACTGGGCCCATTTCCGAAGTCCTCCATGGGTAACAGGTATATAGCGGTTGCCACTGACTACCTCAGCCACTGCAGTGAGACCAAGGCCATTCCCTGTGGTACCGCAGAAGAAGTTGCGCATTGCTTCATTCACAACGTTGTACTCCGTCGTGGTGCGCCAACAGTCGTCTTAACTGACAGAGGAACTTCGTTTACGTCGGCACTCACGAGTGAGGTACTTCGACTCAGTGGCAGCACCCACCGCAAGACAACAGCCTATCATCCTCAAACTAATGGACTGACTGAGCGGCTTAACAAGACAATTGCCGATATGATTTCTATGTATGTAGACGACGATCATGGGAACTGGGACCGAATTCTGCCGTACATGACGTTCTCATACAACACTGCACTCCAGGAAACAACACGCTTCGCTCCATTTCATTTGGTCCATGGACGCGAACCCTTGACTATGCTGGATGCCATGCTTCTTCCAGATTCTGCTTTCTCCACTGTCGTGGGGGCTGACCAATTTATTTGTTACGCAGAAGCTGCACGCCAGCTTGCCCGACAGCGAATTCCGCACCAACAAGTACACGACGTCCAGTGCTACACCCTGCGACACCGAGAGGTGACTTACAAGTCCGGCGACCAAGTTTGGGTATGGAGACCAATACGGTTGCGAGGGCATTCTGAAAAGCTTCTGCGGCGTTACTTTGGAGCTTACGAGGTATTCCACCGCCTCAACGTGGTGAACTACGAGGTGCTACCACAAGGCACTGTCTGCTCCTCTCGGCAGCCGAAATCTGAAATAGTTCACGTTGCCAGAATGAAGCCATATTACAATCGTTAAATCATATTAGGGTCCAAACCAGAGCCAGAGACTGTCCCGTATAACTTGCCCCGCTTTTCTACTACTCCCCTAAGCTTGCGGCATCTGGTCGATGCCCCTTGGAAGGGGGCAATGCCACACCGCTGGCCATCTTCTTGCGCCACCAAGTGGCCGAATGTCTTGGCACGTGGCTAAGCGTCATCCTCGTCTCTCTCGAGCTTCGCTTGATTAAAAAGGGCCAGCTCGGTTGTTGTGCTGCTTGCTACGTGTCTTAGTGACAATATTTTCGACCGGAGGTTGGACAGTGGGCCTTTAACTCAACCCAAAACATATTATTTGTTCATCGCCTTTCTTTGCAG
>JAJIZL010108533.1:0-11305 GCA_023969395.1 Amblyomma maculatum | reverse complement strand
CCGCCAGCGCGACTCCACGTGCGAGTCGCTTTTCACTGCGGCCTTACAGTGGGGTGGCTCTGTCGGATTACTCGTTCCACTTGCTCCGTGTTCGAAGCGTTGGGATCGGCGTAATCGTAAAGCTCCTGCATCGCCCTGACGTATTCGACGAGCGACTCGTCGGGAGCTTGGGTTCAGAGTTCCAATTCTCGCCGCATTCGCTGCTAGTAGTCGTGAGGCAGGAATTCCTCCCTAAACATACTGCGGAATTCAGCCATAGTGCTCGCTGTGTGACCTACCAAACGGTGCCACCGAGCGGCTTGGTCAACCAGTGCCACTGGTATCACCCTTCGCAGCATGTGGGTCTCGCTGCAGCCGTTGACTTGGCCGTACTGGTCTAACGCCAGGAGAAAGCTGTTGACGCTCATTTGATCGCCGTAGCCGCTGTACGTTGGGATCGGTGTTCCGATCCGCGGGCTGGGTTGCAAGGACTGCAGCGCTTGCTGGAATGCGCTGGCGAGGACTCCTGCGAGGTTCTCGGCGTTTGCCGCTGCCTCGCTCTCGGGTGCCGCGACGAGTGGAGAGATCGTCGGCGGGGTTGGCGCGGCCCCTGTGCTGCCGTTTGGTAGCTGCGAGGGCGGACATGACGTGCCTGGTGCTTCTCCCCAATACGTTCGCGCATAGTGCAGGGGCGTGCCAACTCTTGAGGGTGGCATTTCGCGGCGTCTGTCGGAATCTGCCTGCGGGCGTCGTGTTTCGCTGACTGCTCCTGCAGCGGCGAATTGTCCCGTCTGTAGAGTCGCGCTGGCGGCGAGCGAGCCGTGGGCCGGGCTTTCCCTGTACCCGGGGCTGAGCTCTGCGAGCCACATCATATCAGGCAGATTACTCTGCTGGTCTGGCATTGTGTCCGGCGGGAGCGAGTAGCTCAAGTGCTTCTGCACGAGAGAACCACGTTGGGGCGCCAGTTGTGGGGGTTCTTATTAAGCCGTCGAGCCTCTTCTGAGGTCTAGGCCGCAAACACAGAGCTCCCGCGATCACACACCACGGGCAGCCGTTCTCACGGCCGCAAAGTGGTAATGCGAAGTACGACACAACACAGAACAGGACTTTGCCCGGAACCAGATGTTTATTGGGTTTTCCCAAAAAGAACGCTGGTGAAGGTCTTGCTGGCGACCCTATCCCTTTGAATGGGGCCTGACACTTCGAAGGGCAAGATGGCGACAACAAAGAAGTATAGCGGGGAGGTATTTACCTTGCGTCCTTCCGTTGTCGCGGCTCGCTGTCGTCTCTGCTCGGCGGTAGCCGGTTCCCGCCGATCTCGGCGCATCTTGCCCTTTGTCCTTTTTCGGCCAATGAGCGTAGCGTCTCCGACGCCTAACGGTGCGCTCCTGCGCCCGGCGAGGGAAGAGGGAAACGCGGCGCTATCGAGCAACCCGTTTGGGTTACTCAACCCCGGAAGAGAAGGAATACTTTTGTCCCCTTCATCCTCCGCGGCACGCGGCGCTTCGGAGGGATGCGTGGTTCTCCACAATCGCTACAAGCTGAACTAAATCGGTCCCATTACAAAGCGAGCAATGTGCCTGGCATTCAAAACTCCGTTTGACAATTTGTTTCGCAGCACATCTAACGGTATGGGCGACGTGGGCCAATCAGGACAGCGAGCACGACGTGATTGTGCTCATACCCTGTGTAAGTGTCGGCATTAAAAGCGCGGGCGCAATCATGTACTGAGCAACATCCCTAATGGCCCAGATCTGCCTTACCTTTCGTATAGTGTTCGAATGTCATTTGAAGCCGACTATAGGTATCGGAGGTTTAGCGGACACTTGTTGCAATTTTGATGCTCGCCTTATAGCCTGTGCTGGTGTAGTCGCGTTGCTTCTATTTGCGTTCGTCACATAGGCACTTTTGTATGCTTCATGCAAGCATTTACTGGCGGCACGCTGTGACGTGGAGGGGAAAAGAAGTGCGAACCTCTGCTGGCACGCGAGCACGCACTCTCAAAGTGATCGCATTCGTGACGAAGCAGAACGCGTGAGCCACCAAGTACCAACTCCATCTACATAAAGTGTGTCAAAGTTGTTCGTGGTTTATCGGGTTAAAACGTCCAAAAGCGACTCAGGTCATTAGAGACATCGCAATGGAGGGCTCGGGAAATTTCTTCCATGTATAGCACATGGGGCCTTGCTTTTCACTTCCATAGAAAAGCGGCCGCCGCGACCGGGACTCGATCCAGAGTCCTTGTGTTCAACAGTCGAGCGCCCTAATCACTGAGCCGCCACGGCTGGGCAATATTTTATCAATATGAATGAAGGTTACGTTGAGTATGTAAATTATATATAACCTAATAACCAGGCGAAAAACAATAACAAAAGAAAGCCTGAGGAGTAAAGAAAGACCAAGTCCCAGTTGGTGGTACTCAAACAGGTGCAGATGAGGCGTTGGGCTACGCGGAAATGTAGGCATAACGCCCTCACACGTGTATCTGTGGACCCTAAAGCATTGAATAAATCGACGAAAAAGGCGAAACGTCAAGATAAAGAAAAGTAATATGGTGGCAACGGTCGAGCAATGCGCTATTCACAGATGCAATCAAGTGTTTAATCACGACCCATATACGAGAATTACTGAGGGGGAGTTGCAAAGCGTCTGCTTCAGAACACGTGGACAGGCTACGATGAAGTGTACGAGACGTTAAAGCACGCTTGCCAGAGACAGAGCCACAAACGCCTCCACAAGGACACTTTTTATTAAGTTGGAACCCAAAAACGAGGAAAATAAGTAGAAATCTACCGAGGAGTGTCATGAATTCAAATGTGAATTTTAAGGGAGGGAAAGAAGATGGAATGTCAGTGACGCCAGGATACCGGCAGTAATGTTAGGCGCCACTGTGAGATGAATGCAATTGTGCAGACTGGACAGCAGCTGCAGAAGCGGTCAGGGCACAACGATGGGAAAACTGAGGAGGGGAGAAAGAGCAAGATGTGTAGCTGAGGCCGCTAGAACCTCCGCAAGTGTGACCGGGGACGTGGAAGAGCAGTATCGTAGACAGCGCTATAATTTGGAGTAGAATCCCAATTGGGAAATGCCGAGGCCGAATGACGGGAAAGGGCACAAGAAGCGAAGGCGCAAGATGTACTCAAGTACTTCGGTGAGAGCCAAACACTCATCAAGCGTTCGCTACATGACTGAAAGAACATGTAGCAGCTTTTATAATACTGCCTCATCGATCGATGAGCACAAAATTCCGCTTCCACTCAGGAAGTAGAACGCTGATTGGCTAGACCATCAATCGCTGCCGGAGTAATTAAGGCGTCCATGTAAAAATTTAAAAATAGTGCAGTAAACTCTCTACCCACCTCTAAACCAAAATCATCACGCGTGGTGCCGCGTGACGCTGCCATCGCTCATGTCGCTCGCTAAGGTGAGAAAAAAAGTGAAAGAGAAAAGTTCATTTTGTCACGCAGGTCCGGGTCTGTCTTTCAAGTCAAGGTTGAGGCTGGGGAGGTAGGTCGCTCAAAGGTGGGAACGAAGTTGAGTGGCGTGTTTGAAGAGGGACTCCAAATGCATGCTGCCCGCTCAGCCTTGTTCCGCGGACCGCCGGCCTTAAGGTTTCAGCCTTTCTCAAGAAAGCACCGTGCAAGTACCGCCTGTTACTTTTCTCTTTCTTTACCGCTTTTCACAATTCGACATCATCTGGTAGCACATTTGTAACATGTCTTGTAGCTCAATGGCTAGGTATACTTTGTGAAAACCTAATCTTTACCTTTACACTACCCTCTTGTGTTATTCAGCGGTTGTCTTGCGCTACATCTCATTGCCGTAATGACTGCAATACTTCACATATAATTCCTCCAATTCGCCTCTTCTAGCTTATCCTGCGCTACTGCTAATGGAAGAAAATATACTGCAGATTCTGTGTACTTGAAGAAACGAGTTAGGGACCTCTGGTGTACACGGTGAAAAGGGAAGTAGTACTACTTTACAGCTGGAAATCATGACGGCTTTGTGGTAGATGAAATTCCACCCAACTTGGCTTCGTTTCCAGCGGCACGCACTGCTATCCGAATCTTCGCGATGTCCCTTCGCCTTGTTTTCTATGGAATACACGGTTCTCACGCCTATGTCGTTCCGCCTCGGTTCGCCAGCACGCACTGCTTGATCTTGGCGAAATATAGGCGCTTCCGTTCGCGGTTTCGCACCAGCCGCCAAGACTGTGCGCCTACGGGTCGGAATCATTATGGCACCTGCAGCGGAGTCACTAAATGGTTTTGTTATTCGAGATGTTTACTTACTTCTAGCATGTGACGTGAGGACAACGAATGGTGCACCAGAGGCCAACCCATTCGGTTCATCACGCAATGCCCCTGTAGCTGCTTGCTCCCAGTCTATATATAGCATATGTGTGACGCCATCATAAAGAGCCATTCCCCAGAGAAAACTCGTTTCCCGCTGTGCGGTAGTCGATGTTTCGGACCTTCACTGTCCGATCAAAAAGATGGTGAGATAACCCAGTCAGAAAATACAATCGGAACCAATTGGAAATTTCCAACTGAGACCGTTTGGTTATTCCAACATCAGTAATTGACGTGCTTGGACATTTAACCCATTGCGGCCAGTGATTGGTCTGTTTATGGGATTTGACGTCCCAAAGCGACTCAGGCTATGAAAGACGCCATAGTGGCGGGCTCCGAAAATTACGACCATCTGGGGTTTTTCAACATACACTGACATATCGCGCAGAACACGGGTGTCTAGCTTTTCGCCTCCGTGGAAAAGCGGCCGCCGAGCTTGGGATCCAATGGGCCACACCCACTGTATGCGATGAGTCCAGTAGGATGTACCAATGGAATCCAAAGGGTCACACACATTTCATACAATGGGTCCAATGGAACATACCAAAATATGGCAAAAGGAAAACTTTCAATGGTGGGAACTGAACCCACGACTTCCGAATATCTCGTCCGGCTCTTACCAACTGAGCTACATCGACAGCTGTCCAACTTTCCCCTTTCTTGGGTACTACAGTCGCCTGTAACCGAACCTTGTAGTAGGCCTGTACTGATATTCGGAGGTCCTGGGTCCGGTTCCCACCATCTGCACGTTGTTTTGTAGCGGGACCTACATTGGCCGCAAAGTCGCATTTTCGCTGTGGCGGTGACCGAGCCGTGGTCGCACCGCTCCTATATCACATCTGGCGAGTTACATCAGTGGTGTAGAACTAATGACTGATGGCTAACTGGTCACTAACCGGTGCTAAATAATGGCTAACTAGTCACTAGCCAGTACTAATGACTGCCTAGTCATTAATACTAATGAGTCATCACGCATGACTAAATATTCATGAGTAATGGCAATGACTGGCTATGACGTCATCACATGGTCGCGTCATTAGTTGTGACGTGATGACCGGATGTGATGTAATCGTGACGTCAATCTGGTCATGTCTACTAACCAAAAGTGACATCATAATGGCGTCACATTCTGCCATGACGTCACGACTGGTGATGACATCACCAAGCGATTCACGTGTATACGAAGTTGACCCCGCTGGGCGTTCGATCCAGGAGTCCGTGCGGCGCCATTCATTTGGCGCTTTCTCGCACGCCGTACCACACAGCATATAGAAGCAGGACATCAACGGCGTTTCTAATTGGTTTACAGGAAAGACAGTATCTGTCACAATTCTCCGCGGACACCTTAACTGAGTTGTAAGGAAAAGGAGGAAGGTGGGAGTGAAAATAGAGAGAAAGAGGTACCGTAGTGGAGAGCTTCAGACCACCGCGCAACAGACGCTATCGCCTCATCGCACTTTAGTGGTCCAAAGTGCCCCCTATAGGGACCGGGCGCCCGTTGTACGGCGCCACCGTCGATGGATGGATGGATGGAATATAGGAGCGTCCCCTTTGAAACGGGGTGGTAGCAGTAGCTATCATGCTCATTTTTCTCCCTATTTTTCTCGTCGGATGGATGGATGGAAGGATGGAATATAGGAGCGTCCCCTTTGAAACGGGGTGGTAGCAGCAGCTATCATGCTCATTTTTCTCCCTATATCTTAATTATTGATTTATATTGGTTAACTAAACCATCCTTCTATTTATTAAATTTTGTGCCTACATTACTAACATTATGTCACTTCTCTGCTTTTAAGCCACCAATCTTCCAGTCGTTTTTTGCTAGTTTCCACCGCCGGTTTATTCACCCGGCCACTGTTATCTCTAAACCCCAGAGCTTCAGGAACAGTGATTGCGCCTGCACCAACTTCCGGATGGATACCATTACATTCGAGTATAATATGGGCAATTGTTTCACTGGAGTTGCCACATACAGCACATGCGTCATCTCCATTGTTAAATTTCTTTTTGTAGCTGCGTGTTCTAAGGCACCCTGATCTAGCTTCAATAAGTAGGGCACTGCCTCTTGAGTTATCAAAGAAATCTTCCTTCCTGATTTGCATTTTCCACTTTCGGTATAATTCCACACTCTGTTTCTTTTCCATCGAATTTATCCAATTTTTACCTTCTGTGTTTTTCACCTGTTGTTTAATGCTCTTTATTTCTCCGTCCTTGTTACTAGCATACTTACTAGTTAGTTTCCTAGTTCTTTTCCTCCATTGTGAGTCAACGCTTTTTAGGTACAGGTATTTAAATACTTTAGCTGCCCATCTGTTACTGTCCAATTTCCTCAGGCGTTCCTCATATAATATTTTACTCTGAGCTTCCCGCACTTCGAAAGATGCCCAGCCCGTATCTCCCTGTACCGCCTCATTTGTAGTTTTGCCGTGGGCACCTAGTGCTAATCGTCCAACTGATCTCTGATTTGTTTCTAATGTCGACTGTACCTCTGATTTTAGGCACAAAACCGCATTTCCGAAAGTCCGGGCACCATAATTCCTTTCCAAATACCCCTCAAAACCTCATACCTATTGTATCCCCACAATGCCTTATGCTTCATTATCCCGGCATTCCTTCGCCCTTTGGACTTAAGTGATTGTTCATGCTTTCCGATGTATGCCAATCCTTCGTTTACCCATACCCCCAGCTATTTATATTCTGCTACTCTAGGTATTTCAAGGCCTTGTATTTTAAGACCCTGATCAGTTGAGCCGTTGAAAATCATCAGACCCGACTTAACTGCGCTGAAACTGAAGCCTAGAGCGTCCCCTTCGTCTCCGCAATACTTAACTAGAGTTTGCAATTCTTCCAGACACTCAGCTAGCAGCACAATATCGTCTACATACATCAAACCGGGGAGGCGCTGCTCTACCGCCTTTCCACCTAATCTAAATGACAGGTTAAAACCTAGGTTACTATCTTGTATCCTCCGTTCCAGGTTTATCATATAAAGCATGAACAGCACCGGTGATAGAGGACAGCCTTGTCTTAATCCTTTGCATACTTTGACATCCTCCGTACTTCTTATCCCTTCCCACGTAATTTCTACTTTGTTATCCCGGTATATTTCCTGTAGAAACTCTATTATCTCATAACCGATACCTTCTTCTTTTAATATGTTCCACAGGAGTTCCCTGCTTACGTTGTCGTACGCCCCGTTTATGTCCAGGAAGGCCAAATACAAAGGTCTATTTTCCACTCTAGATATTTCGATGCATTGGGTAAGCACGAACAGGCTATCATCTAAGCGCCTACCATTTCTAAAGCCGTTCTGAGTTCTCCGAGTATCTTGTTACTTTCAACCCATGCTTGCAACTTTAATTTCACCGCCTGCATAGCTAACCTGTACATAACAGATGTTATGGTAATCGGCCTGTAGTATTTTATTACATGTGTAAAGCTGTAATAGTTCATTTATACAGTGCACTGCTGCGTATTTTTGTGGAGCTTAATTTTTCAAGTCTTTTCATAGGTCCTGAGTGCAAAATAAAGATGGATATGATGAGCGCCAGGTATGAGATGTAATGAATTTAACACTGTGCTGCAAGCGCGTGCATGTTTCATGACTGCATGCATGTTTCATGGTGCTTGTTACGAGTGGCATATCTAAACATTTTGTCATTTTAACTAAGCGCATAAGCTTTTAGAAGTGTAGAGGTTATCGAAGGTTGACAGCGCTCGCTTTATCGCGTTTCGCCCATTTCCGACTGTACACGCTGGCACGTGTCATCGCCACCACCCAATCAATCGTCACGGCTAATGCCGTGGGGGAGGCTTTAAACATGGGGGTGCTTAAATAAGCATCGCGTATTAAGATCGGAACGCGATTGCGTTGTTAGACACCCGTTCGCGTCACGAATTCAGTAGGCTTACCTTTATTCAGCTTGAACCAGCGAGCGGCCTGTGAGCGCGTGTCTGTCTCGCAACACTAAAGTCCTGGGTTCGACTTCCACCTCCACTCAAAGTTGACTCAATTTTCATTTCCGCTCAATTATTTTCCTTTATTTACGGAACTTCACAGAGAAATTCAGCGTCAATCTGAACATTTCAAAGTGCTCCTGAATTTTCACAGCCAACGACAACGACGATGACGCCGTATTTTCTGCGACAAGGTACCCTTAGCGCCATCGCAATATACCTATAAGAGAGCGGCGCTGGTACGATGGATGTAACGGAGCGTCGATCGCGTCATCACGAGCACATATGAAGAGAGCTTGCAAAGCAAAGGCAGTGTAAATGAAAAGGAAAACAGCGAATATCCTGTTCAAATAATTGATCGATGCAACATACCCACACTAAAGCAGGGCTCAACACTGCAGCTGGTCATTAGCGCTCGCTTTTAGGAGGCACCCGGCGCAATTGTACGCTTAAGTTTCTCGTAGATGGCTGCAGCCTCATCATCAATGTTTTCGCTTCTACGCAAACGGGTACGGTAATGTTATGCTTTAGGCCGGCGTAGAAAAAATCAACAGGAGCTGAAAAAACAAAAATCCTAGGGGGAACTTTGGACCACTAAACTGCGATGAGGCGTCTATCGCGCGGTGGTCCGAAGCCCTCCACTACGGCACCTCTTTTTTTTTTTTTTTTTCACTCCCACCTCCCTCACGGCACGGTTAAGGTGTCCGCGGAGAATTATGACAGATACTGCGCCTTTTCTTACCTGTGAACCAATTTGAAAGGCCGCTGATGTCTGCTGTACTGCTTCTCTATGCTGTGTGGCGTTCAAGGAATCACCAAATGAAGGCTAGGCGCGGCACGGACGCCCGACAGGGCCAGCTTCGCACAGCGCCTTCTAGACATCGGAGGCGTTGGCTTCGTATATACGTGAATCGCCTGGTGACGTCATGACCAGTCGTGAGGTTATGGTTATGGTCGTACGCGACGTCAGTTTCGGTTATTAAGCATGGCCGGAGACGACTTCCGGTGGATGTGACGTCACACAGTTTCCCTGGTTACGTCGACATCCGCGCTATTTCAACGCAATTTTGATATTTTGGCTATAATTAACCAATTATCTTACAGTCATCAAATTTGGCTACTAGGTTCATTTTTTCCTCCTCTGCCTAATGCAACCGTTCTTTTTCTCCTATCTTTATTAGTTTCCATTTAATAAAAGCGTTACGGACGGACACGATCGTGCATGGCCGCGAGCATGAGCCGTTAAAGGAATGTAGGCATCAAATTTTGTTGGAATTTTTCTTTTTGTCAATTATGCCTAAGACATTCCTGTATATGGATCACCACGCGGTTTTTGTTTGCGACCGCTAAGTAGTCTTTAATTGAATGTTCTTTTCTCGCCAGTTTCGGTTTCAGCTGCCGAGAGATGACTGTGACGTCACAATCAAGTCTAGACCACGCGCGGCATGAAAAAGCAGCGATATAATCGCCGACTCTTCATCTTTTGTATTTCCTATCAGTGGGGCAAACTGGCTTTAGTGTTTTGGTGAATTAAAACGACACAGGAACGATTATATCGCTGTTTTATTCATCTCTTACGTGACCTAGACTTAACTGACGCCATAGCCATCGCTCGACTGTTAAAACCGAAACTGGTGAGAAAAGAAATTCAATTATAAATTATTCAGCGGTCGTAGGTAAATATCATGAGGCAATTTATGCAGTACTGTCTCACGCATCATTACAAAAGATAAAACACGAACTCAAAGCTGAAGTGTCTATACTCCTTTAAAAGTTTTCGCCTTAAAAAGAGCAGCTGGTATCGCGGGATGACTTGAAAACGACTGCTAGGCGGCTTTTAGCGGCGCCCCTATAGGTGGCGCATCCGGGTGTCCCAGCTAACTTGAACCAAGGGTTACAAAATAATATATTTGAGGTAGGTCAGTGAAACCAACTGCATACAACTGCCGGCCTGTTTGCGCACTACAGGCAATTTTTTGTTTTGCAATTACTTAATTAGCTAATTGCTTAAATTTTTTTTAATTTATTAAATGTCGACTTTAGACCAAAAATGTGAATTGGAAAGTTGTAAAGCACCTTCAGAAACCCCCATTCCATTAATTGCGATAAAGAAAGTCTCACGTGTATCTTTTTTTCCGAGCTCAGAAGAAAGCCCGCGAAATACAAATAATACCACGTGACTAGCGCATTTGTGCGCCGCGATTGTGGTGCTCTCAGTCGTGGTTTGAGCGAACGAAATCAGCTGCGGCCGTGACCCGATGGTCCCGTTGCACCGGCAGGCAGAAAGGTTGGCGATGGTTCGAGCGAGCTCGAGCTCGCCCGTCGCCACCGCGATTTTGGCCAGGCCTGCGCACCGCAGCAGCCTATATCACGACAAGCGGATGGCGATAAAGAACCGGCAAATGAAGGTGCAGCGCTAATTTTAGTCGATTCACATGATGTCATCTCGCCCCTTTACCCAAGCCTGTATGCGCAGATTCAGTGGCTGATACCTTATCGCTCATCCGTTTGTCGTGACGTTCGCTCATGGGAGAGAAGGAGGCCTTGTTAGAATCTCGGTGGTGTCGGCTCGCCGCTCTCGCTGCTACTGCACCGTCACGTGGGCCGGCTGTCTGACGCGGGCGAAGAAGCCATCGCAGGCATATCGGCCTGCCGCTTTAACGGGGCCAAGAAGACACGGCCGCAGCTAATTTCGTTCGCTCAAACCACGACCGAGAGCACCACAATCGCGGCGCACAAATGCGCTAGTCACGTGGTATTATTTGTATTTCGCGGGCTTTCTTTTGAGCTCGGGAAAAAAGATACACGTGAGACTTTCTTGGTCGCAATTTATGAAATGGGGGTTTCTGAAGGTTCTCTACAAGTTTCCAATTTACATTTTTGGTCTAAAGTCGATATTTAAAAAATAAAAAAATTAACGTAATTAGCTAATTAAGTAACTGCAAAGCAAAAAATTGCCTCTAGTGCGCAAGGAGGCTGGCAGTTGTATGCAATTGGTTTCACTGACCTACCTC